>JAFREQ010000140.1:537500-695002 GCA_025331565.1 Holacanthus passer
ACAAATCGAACCAAACTAGCTGGGTAAGAATAAACAGGATCATTTTAGCATATTAACCTGAATGATTTAAGTCACAATTGAAGAACTGGACCATGGATAGTGGCTGAATGTATTTTTTAAAACATTACTGTGGGTCACAACTCTTCCACTTGGAGCTTTTAATTACAAAGGTGTGAATATCACATCACCACATCATTCACATTTTCACATGGGTGTGATTAAATCTCATCTATGAGCTATAGATAGATGAGCTATATCACAGGACATTCACAGGATACTCAGAATGGATGTAAAACCTGCATGTGCACTAAACACATACATACGTATGTGTATGATACGGCAGAACCTCCTGTGAGTGCCTCTGTGGCCCAGTCTGCTAGAATCACCTGCAGTCTATTCACAGCTTTTTCACTCATTGAATTTCATGACATAACTGTATAGGGAAAAAACCTGCCCAGCTCATCTCAAATAGTCATCTGCTATTTAGACTGTCACAGGCCAGTGGAGCACACTTCCTGGTGTATTCCAATAATCTGCAGCTAAGATCATTAAGACAGGCACCGTGTTTGACGTGATGAGATGAGACTGCAGTGACCTCTTCAACATACTAAGAGCCTGGATTTGCTCGGGCCAAACTGTTCTCACCATGCTACAAACCCCACTGTCACTGAAATACATGAGAGAGACTGAAATTCATACTCATCCCATTTATGCTACAGGTCATGACCTGGTTTAAGCTGGTGTACGTCAATGGAAAAGTGTATTTACCAAGAAATTCTCTGGTAATTTGTTCACTTTTTAAGAAAGAGGGACAGAAAGGACACCTTTTCCTTGCATATGGTTAAGCTTCAGGACTTATTGGGTGGGGGCACTTGAGTAAATAAGGCACTGTGGCACACAGATAATTAAAGCAAAAAAATGATCAGCGGATGCTGCTCTTACATGTCGTCAATGTAAAGCTAGAATCACACAAGAGCTACTTGGTTTAGACCTTTGTTCTGTGATTGTTGAACAGTCCTGCATGCATGAAAATAATCCATGTTTTGATCTCATCTCTTGGATCACTGAATTCCATTTATTCCTGCCTGAGCCTCTTTCCCAGCTGGAAGTTTTCCAAAATGCAGAAGCCTTTGACCCACAGAAACATGTTCATATACCTCCCCTCACTGGCTACTGATTACCATTTAAAAATGTTACCACCTTCAAGGCAATTTTGCAAATATGTTGCTAATGGACCAGATATATGTCCCAAGAACAGGAGCCTGAGCAGCTACTTGCTTAATCATATTGTTTCATCATTACTTCACATGTCACTGTTATTTTCATCATCATTAGGCGACCGGAGTTGTTAGGCCCAAGGACACTTGGTCATGTTTATTTGAAAGCAGAAAAACACATGTATCTATAGACAGACATATTACGATAAGGGAGGACATTCTGTGCTGAGCCACAATGAAAATGTAAAACGTTTCTGTCATTTTTGCTGGCAGCTACTGTTCAGCTCTGAAGCTGCATTGAGTAAGCTGATTTTACAAAATATCCGGCATTCCACCATGGTAATGTCACAGAGCGCACCGCTGCTATTCTTCTGCCAGCACCTCACCAACCTCACATTCAACAAAAAACTTCGGCTTTCTGAATCTGACTCCATGAAGTTCCTCTGACATCTGATGCTAGTTTTGTTTGTATTAAGGTTTAGAAATATTGCAAAAGCCATCTTATTTTTTATTCCTTTTCAGAGTTCATGAATCCCTGCACATAGTGTGCACCTCTGTCACTGAATGCATGACGAGCCAGTGCCTTAGGAAATCACACACTAAGCAGATGCATTTTATGAGCAGAAACTCTACCTATTGTTCTCCCTCTAAGATGTCAATGTTATGATTAAAAACTCATCTCTATTTGACTTGACTGACACACTTAACTAATAAGTTTAAATCAAACTGAACTGAACTACCTAATGCACTGGAATATTATAACAGTAGGCCAGGACCTACCTACTCGGCTTGTAAAAACAAAACATCATTTTGCAATGCATTATTGTAATTTTGATTGATGCTGACTGAAGTGCAACATCAAACCATATTTACTTATTAGATATAAAAATGGTAGAGTGGTACAAATGGTAGATTGAGATGATTCAGTTTCCAGTCTGAACGGTGTCGTCCAGTGTTTGTCCTAAATCCCTTTTCATCTCCAGGGCACAGCCACTGATCTCATCTTGACCTATATCTTACCATGGGACACTTATGGGAATGAATGGGCTTCACTCACAGGCGGGAATTCAAGCAACCATGCATATTTCCTCATCAGCCTACTTTGGCAAGTATATTCATTTACATGTAAATAAACTTTTGACTATGGATTAATCTGTCATAGAGAGTGTAATTACCAATGGTCAGTTAAATATCACACCTAGGACACAAATGAGACTGAGGACCTGAATCATCTAGGAATACATTATGAGCACTATCTTTACTATCTATATAATATTATATTATTCATGGGCTACCTCCACTGGAGCCCTGTTGTGCTGTGTGTTACATTTAAGGCCCTGCTACTCTCCTATGAAACCCTGAGTAAGACCAAGCACTGATGAGCCACTGGGTGAGACATAAGAACCATGTCATGAACTTGCACCTGGTTCAAGTGATGTGGATGACAGATTATAACAGAACCAGCCAAGGACAGATGGAAAATAAGGTGGAAGTCTAACATCTCCTGTCATTTCAGTGCCTCCCCCCGTGTGTTTCCTGCCTCCTTGATTATCCACACCTGCTCTCAATGACTTACCTGCCCCTGGTCTTGCCTTCAGCCCCTCCTGTATTTATACTCCCCTGATCGCCCTGTTCCTCTGCCAGCATACTTCCTAGTGTTTGTTCCCATGGGTTTTGACTTGGCTTTGTCAGATTTGTGCTACTCCCTGCCTTCATTTTTTTTGCCTTGATTGGGCTGACCTTCCTTGTATGACCACCAGTTTTATCAGTAAAGACTTTTCTGACTTTTCCTCACGCTCTGTTTCTTTCTCTGCACCTGAGCCTCTGTTTTGCCCAGAATCATTACAGTACAATCTGGCCATGACAGACTCAGCAGAACAGCATTCTTTGTTCAGCTCTTCAGTCTCAGGGAAAGATGAGATGAGAAAATGCTGACTAACCTGATTGGTGGGGTCCAGGAGCTTCATGACAGACAAACTGTGCAACCTTAATGCCCAAACAGGTGCTCGTCAGTCTCAACTCTCAGCCTCCCAAGGAGCCCACTATACCCCACCTGATGCTCCAGCCTCTGTTCTATCCTACAGAAGATCCTGAGTGGCCCTTATGATGACCTCCCTCACAGGGAGAGTGTGAGAGTGGGTCACAGCCACGTGGGACAAACCATTTGCCTTTCTGTTGCAGACTTTTCGGGGGCTTTAAGGAGGATTTTGGATTGCAGTAGTCTAGACAGAGAGGCAGCCCAAGGATTACTGGCCCTCTGATAAAGAAACAGCCAATCGCTTCCACACTTCAGCAGCTGACAGTGACTGGAACAATAAATCCCTGTCTGACACTTTTCTGTACGACCTCAAAGATCAGCTAGCACCACTTGACTTACTGTCTGACTTTGATGACCTGGTCACCCTGGCCATTGAGATTGATAAAAAAAACTCTATGAGAGAAGCCGCCTGGCCACCTGGCCAGTGGAGGAAGTCATCCCCCAGGGTCCCTGCTACCATCCTGCCACCTACCTATGTTATTGGACCTGTTGACTGGGGCACTGAGCGAGATCAGACAAGCGCTGGAGGGGATGCATGTTCCTGATGGGTGTCTTCTGAACTGCCTGCCCACACTCAAGGGTTCTGCAGTGGGGGAACACCTCCAAGCTGAGCTGCCATCCGGGGGTGTGATGGCCTGTCCTCCTCAGCCTCCCTGGACAGTGTTTCTGGTGGCCTTTGCTGGAGGAGGACATGGGGGAATTCATTGCTGCCTGTGCAGACCTCCCATCAGCGTCCTTCCAGGTTGTTTCATCATCTCCCCATGCCAATGTGACTTTCCTCTCATATTTCACAGGATTTTGTCACTGGGTTGCTTTCCTCTGAAAGTTATGATTCTAAGCATTATTTTCCAAGATGGTGCAATTGTTCCTCCTCTCCCCTTTGTCAAAGAGATTGCAGAGGTCATGTTCTCTGATGTTTTCTGTTTACATGTCCTCACCAGGATGCGGTTTCTGACTGGGGCTCCCAGTTTGCCTCTTGGTTTTGAATCATTGAATCAATACTACATCTAAATGAACAAGAGAGGCAGCCACCTAAAATACAAACTCAATTTTCAGCTTCTAAGAAGGGATTCACCTATTTGGGAATTAAAACTACATCTGAAATTAATGATGTTGTTTCAGCCAACTATAACCATATTGTGGAATCTGTAATAACATCACTTAACAGATGGACTTTAATCTCCTTAATCGGTGGCTTTAACATCTATTTAACATCTACTATCATTATATCAGTGTAAAGCTACATTATAGATTATGGTGTATTATAAACTATTTATTGAATATCTATACTGTGGTTATAAATGCTAAATTGAGGTTCTGACAGAAATGCATTGCACACATAGATCCAACAGCCACTTCTGTCACCTCAAAATGTCTGGCACATCATCAGCCTCTGCCCTCCTGCAGGGCAGATGTTTCATTGTTCTTAGTTGTATATTTGTATATCTTTAACAAAGCTGGAACAAATAAGATGCAGTAAAAAAATAAAATAAGGATGTCATGTGCATGTGCAAATAAAATAGGCTGCCACCCTCATACAACACTCAGCCCTTATGGCCACCCAATTTCTAAAGTCCTGGAGCTGCCACTGATTGTGTTGTTTCATACAGCATTTTGAATTGTTATACTGACACTATCACATAATGGTCCTCACAATACTGTGTCAGACTCATCTGTGTTGTTGGACAAGTAGTGATCCACACTAAAGCCAAACCTTCATACAGTGTCTGGGTTTACATAGGTATGCTCTATTTCAACATCAACTGACATTTTAAGAGGATCTGATCTTGAGGCCCTGCACTGAAGAGGGGTCCTGTATCATGATCTATTTTGAAGACTTCACTATGTCAGAAGTGCTTTCACGTTGAATATTCCTAAATTAATGCCTTTAATCATATTACAACGCATCAAGCCTAGGGCGATGACTCAGGGCACACAAGCTCATTTTTGCACCAAGGTCCCTTATGGCAGGTGAATGTAGCTGTGCCTACTGATGAAACAGTTGCTATTACTGCTGGATTTCTAATCTATAACTACTACATGCTTTGCTGTTTTGGTGCTCTTCTGTATTACCACGTCTGAATAATCTGCCATAGATATATTTCTGTCACCCTGCCTTATATTGTGTGGAGCTGAGCACTCTGTATCAGCATAATGTCTGGAATTGATGTTGTCATGTTAATATGATGCAGCTGCTTATCACAGAGGCTTACCTTTCATATATGAACTCCTCGTCCGTGCTGAAGTAGTGTGTGCTGGCTGTATTCTTTGGTTTGACACGAAGAGTGGCAAAGTAAAGCCGGTCTGTGGTGTACCGCGCAGACAGAAAAAGACAGACAGACAGACAGAAGGACAAGCAGACAGAAAGCAGAGCATTCATGATGTGAGATGTTGTGAGGTCAGGTGGAGTACAGACAGTTTTGCTTTCATGTCTGGGACACAGAGTAGAACATGCTCCTCCTCATTTTTACCAAGCAAGCCATTGTGTTCAATAAGCTCTGGAATATACAGAGAAAAATATAATAGTAGTGACAATGAATGAATGAATAGACATTTCCAAAATTTTTTGTACATTAAATTGAGCGAAAGCAACTATTCGTCATCGCAGGAACCTCCCCAAGGGTCTCTGGTACAGATCCCACTTTAACTATCTAATAGCTTTTTTATTACAGCTTCTCTATTTAGCTGAGGAGCTATGAGAGCATGTTTCCAAAGCTCCTCACATGAAAGCACTCTGCCTGTTACTTAACCTGTTGAAATACTGCTTAACCCCAGCACTACTTTGTTGTTTCAGTTTATCAAAAGTCATCACTTTGGGTACCACTTTCTACCCTTTATGAGGGGTGGGTTATATTATTGGCTTTATAAATGATTAATAAATCATTTACTCATGGTTCATGAATAATTTAGAAGCCATTAAAAGAACAACTTCAGGTTTGCCAAGTTGTGAAAAAATCTCTCTGGCTGATGTTCTAGCTCTCTTTAGTTCATCAGGAAGACTCCTTCAACAGACCATTTGACCACTTACCTTTTGGAATAGGGCTACTTAGCATCTGATCCACAATACATTATTAACAACTAACCAATGTTTACAACTGCACACATGATAGCTTTTTAAAAAGCAAGGAACGAACGACCCCATATGTGACCTCAGCACTCCATACTCTCATAGCATAGGGACTACACAGACATAGTGTACAGTTGTGCCCTTTTTGGTTTTCATCCTGGGCAGACAGTATCTGTGAGATAATGAAAAAGATGCGAATCTCTGCTGGATAACAGGTAAAAATGATGTTTGTATATCTCCCATAAGGTTTGTGCAGAAAAGGCCATGACACCCAGTCATGGAGTGTATGGAGTGCAGATGTCCCATATGTGGCAAGAGAGCCAACAGTCCCAACCTGGCAACCCAAATGTTCTTCTTATTAATACCCAAAAGACAAAATCGACACCTCCATTACCACAGAATCAGTGAGGCTTCAACTTGAGCCCCATTTTCCAGTCTATATTTGCTAAGATTTTTGGCACAGACAACAGACAACTGTCACTGCAATACTTTGACACTGAAGAAAAGTGTGATGGTTCTCAGGCAAGTTCTGGAACTATAAGGAGTGTTTTTCTCCTAAATCTAATTTATGGATGTTTATTCACTATGGACATTGGAGATATATTGGAGATATAATCTCTTTGGAAAGCGTAAGTCACACTGAATCTAAGAATAAATACGTTCTGTCTGTGTATTCTGATTCTGCTGAGTTATGAGAGACAGTGCTTTTTTGATGCAAATCAGGAGCTGTTGCTCTTTCAACTGCAGAATGTGTTGGTAAAGAGGCCAAATCAGTTGGGCAAACTACAATAATTATTTTTCTACCTGTGTTTTACAGAATAAACCAACCAGAATCAATGATATATTTGACTATTATTCCTATATGAATCTATAGTGAGTGTCTGGTTCTCAATGGTGTGGTCATTGTAAGTGCTATTTTTCTCTTTTTATCTTAAGGTATCGATGTGATATTCATATGACATTCCCACAAGATACTTAACAGGTTATAGTACCACAGACACGATATGTTAAGATAATATATTTTCCAATGAAAGTCTCATTGTTCATAGCTAATTTATTTATGGCTACCCAAATACACTTTCCAGCATCTTTACCTCCCAGGGCTGATGAAGGTATATCAGTGATATCTCTGTACAACAAGGTTTACAGTTAATTATAAGCTTATAACTCATTATAAAATATGATAAATGAATATGTGTAACTTACCTTTAATAAATTCTGACGCACCGGACTGTTCATATTCCTCTGCCATTTGACCTCCTAACAAGTACTTCCTGTAATAATCTCTGTTTTAGATGACTTTGAAATAGAAAGAGTCCTCTGCTCCCATCTATATAAAATTGAAAATATCTTTTTCTGATTTATCTGTTATGAGATGTGTCCAGAAAATCACGAGTTCTGCATAAAATATCATGATACCAGGTCCATAATTCAGCTTGGATGAGCCTGTCATTACTTGCAGTTAAAAAAGTCCAACTCTAAATAGTCCCAATAACTCTCTGACAGACAAACTGTTGAGCTACAGGACCATGATCCAAACAGATGAGGCAATCCACACGCTCAAAAAGTCAAATCAAACTCCAACCATTCATCTCCTCTCCCTCAGATGCCTCCTGACTCTGTGAGAATTGAATAGTTTCCCCACAAATGATTCAGTCCCTCCATGTCTAAATTAAAACGTTTCCCGGAATATTCCAGCAAACACTCAGAGAGCTGAGGACACGCAGAAAGCCGTCCAGAGCCACAGAGAGCGCTAATCTCTGCTGCTCTGCACATGCTCTGTCAGTGGCTCCTCACACACACACACACACACACACACACACACACACATGCACACACACACACACACACAGTGGTAGGCATGTTGCTAAAGCCTGGTAGAGGCTGGTGGAGGACTGATAGATGATGGATTGATAGATGAAATAGTACCTGTAGTATATTCCTGTAATCTCTGATTTCCTGCATAGTACATTTAAATATCAGTACCCTTATGAAAGCAATTATTTCCATATTTCTAGTCATGTTTCCAATGACTTCCAGTGCGACTGTAGAACTCATCATGATATCATTATATTTTATATTGTTTTTTTTTATTTTCCAGTTATTGTTTCACCATAAGAATCTTTGAAAGCAACCCTTCTCCTATATTTTCAATATACATTTTCTAACATACAACTTGTGTATCATAAAGTCACAAGTTATTTATAATGGCATTACGTTGCAGATTGACTCGTCTGGCCTGAGGAATGCAGTTTGCTCCTGTCACCCAAGGGTGCGGAGCCAAAGCATGGGTGCCAAATGTCTAAGCTCCCTGATTGCCCGGCTGAGCTGTGAGTTTCACATGGGGCCAGCTAAATCTGCACTTACATCACACAGTTGTACAAGTGTTGCTGAGATGGTGATTATACACGAGGTGTTTGGTTGCTTATTGAACAAAAGTCCCTTATTTGTAGAATCACTAATCCCTCTAGAACTTCTTAGTATAGGCATGTGAAGTGGTGGGGCGGCTGTGTTATAGTCACTCAATACACACTGCTGTCCAACCGTCTCAGACAGCTCGGTGGGTACCGCACATAATGCTTGTACTCTGGACTTTTCTTTTTAGCCATGCTAGCAGCTTTTGGTCAGTTGGTTCCCCAACATTTTGCACACACATTCATGGTCCCAGAGGATGAATTCTACTTACTGCCTTTTCCTCTAGCTCATTTCTGCTTTTAGTGAAACATCTCAACAGCTATTCGATGGATTAGAGGACACATTCTGACTTTTTTTGGTAGCAGGTTGTCTTATTCTGAATATGTCAACATTTACAGGACGCCATGGCACAAGTGAATACAGACGTTCATGTTCCCAAGAGGATGAACTGTAGTCACTTGGGTGATCTCTGATGTCATCTAGTGCCACCACCTGCAAACCTATACATTCCTGATGACAACATGATAGCATGTGAGTGTGTTATCATGCTGAGGTTAGCATTTTGCTCCAAGCACTGCTGTACAGTCTCACAGAGCTGATAGCGTGTCTGGAGATTCTTACAGTTCTTTAACTACAGCACCTCATTTGGTTAAACAGTGTAACCTTTTATATGTCAGAACAAAGGGCCAAGACATTAGAGTTCTTCTATAAAACTGAAACACACTGTCATATAGCTTTTCTCCACTTCGTCAATTTAATGTTTCTCTTAAAATTATTTCTCATCCCAGTGTCACCTTTTTCAAGAACCTGTGAGATTCCTGTGGTTTCAAGTTGAGCTACACGGCGAGTAAGGACGGGCAAGTATCCCCTCTTTGACACAAAATAAAAGTTGTTAGTGTAATAGAAATGATTTTATCACCATTTCAACTGACAGTGATTGTTTGAAATGTTTATTTCAAACTGAAGCTTTCTGAGGAAAATGTGAATAGAATATGATCCTCTCATTCTTGGATAGAAACAGCTATTATACAATATAATATTTCCTCTATCTCGGTCATGTTGTACTAACTTCACACTCTGTCTAACCTCTAACTTGCACACCCCCACACACAAATCTTTGTGTACGGGATGTAGTCCTATTCCTGGTCTCAGCTTCATCTGCTCCATTTAGCCAATTACAGATCAGATTAACCGAAGGAAGGGAGTAAGCGGGGTCATTATCGAGGTCACCTGCATCGTGAACATGAACTGAAATGTAAGATAAAACAAGCACTTGATGATCCTGATGACCATTTATCATCAACACTTTTCAAAACTGACACACTAACTGTTTTATAGGGAATTAAACAACATATGTATATCAAAAGCTATTTTCCTCATTTGGGTGATATTCATCATTAATGCGTTTTAAAATGCAGAAGTGAAATGTAACACTATTGATGCTCACATTTCTCTTCAAATTTGCAACATTAGAAAAGATGTTATGTTTGATATGAAAGTTGCTTCTCATATTTTGTGATTCCTCCAATAAGAGGCTGCCCTCTAATGTTCAGACACGTAACAACATCTGCTGTAGATGCTACAGTAGATGCAGTTTGCAAATATTTTGTGCTAGTTTAATATTTCCTGGTTTAATAATGAAATTACAGTCTGATTTATTGTAGAGGGACATGATCAAGGCTGGATTACCAAGTAGGCAAAGCAGGCAACTGTCCTTCATTATATGTCAGTGGGTTGTTTGAAATGCTCCATGTATCTGATGATTATTACAATACATGTTATCAGATTTGTATTACTAATGCTTCAATGTGTAAGCAGCATTTTACTGTTGTAGTTGGTTGAGGTGGAGTTTTAATAGAACACTTTATATACACTTCACCCAGGAGAGACAGGTACATGAAGAAAGATCATTTATTACAACAAGTAACATGATATTGAAACTTGACAGAGAGTCTTTGGTGTTTTGGACTCTGGGGGGAGACGTCTTGATTGGAGAATTACTGTCCGAGCCGTCGCTGGATAAACCCCCAAAAGATTGGTTTGCAAACCCCAAAGATAAAGCAGCTCAAGAGTCTCCCCCCAAAGGAAAATATGCGCTTACCAAATGGTGAGAATGTCGACGTTAAATGAAGAAGATTAAATAATCTGAACAGAAGAACAAAACATGACAGGAGGAATCAAATTAGAAGGACAGAAAACATGGGAACGAGCAAACAGGATTTAAATTTTTTTTTTTTTTCTGAATTGGTAGTCAATACTATGGCTTTGCTTTTTTAAAATTGGAAGCCAATACTATGGCTTTGCTTTTTTGGAATTCAGAGCCAATGACATGGCTTGCTTTTTAAAAAAAAAAAACAATTGTTCTGATCATTTATACACATGGAAAGTGTAATAGGAAGTCTGTTATCACTGATGGAGGGCTAAACCTTAGAGATACCTTTGAAGAGTAGTTTGAAGGCCAGTTGGAAATAGGCTGGGAAAGATGGATCAGAACATCCATCCTCGTATATACCATGACTTGAAGTGGTGGACTTCCGAACAATGGCAAATGAAGGTGCAAACAGTACTGATTGAGACATCGTGACAGGTTTTGGTGGCACATACAGGGAACGATGGAACAGAGCAAACATTTTGCTGCCTCAATGGTGGAAAAGCTAAACCTTTTCTCATGTAGAACCTGACTGAATCGAGATAAGACTCCAGAGAAGGCTGACATCTGAGCGAAGACTTGTGAAGATCTGGAAATTAAAATGGGTTAGAGTATCGGCAATGAGGTTGACATTTTTTTCTGTTGTTGTTTTGACAGATAGTCATGATATGCATCTCATGAATGGCATGATTTTGGGACAGGAGAGCGACCTTAATGAAGCCTATGACTGCTTCATTGTCAAAGGGTTTGCGACTCCAGGAATTCCCCCACACGTGACACGCAACAGCAGTAGGATAAATCTCATACAGAGCAGAAGAGGAGTCCAGTTTTAGAACTTGGCCAATTGCTGTCGAACCACTGGCCTTGGAAATAGCCAGCGAAACCTGCTGAGGGCGCAGCATCTGAAAAGCAAAACTTGAGGGAGTCAGAGGAATAGGCCAGATGGACAGAATGTAACACTGATCCACTGAGACAGCAGGCGACACCAGAATGTTAGATCTGAGCGGCAGCCTGCTTTGACCGGTATGATGTCATGCAATTGCGCACAGAAGAAGCCATGACAGCAGTCTTGAAATAAAGGAGCCCTTTGGAATAACACGCATTGAGAACACAGGAAGTGAGGCTTTAATCTCTTTGTGTTGAGTGTAATGTCCAGAAAACTTTTTTTTTACACACTCGGACTCCATTTAAAAGAATTCAGCACTTTGCACGGTGAAATATGGCTGGGGCTCCCATTTAAGACAAAAAATCCACTGTGAAGGAAGACTTGGGATTATATTAAAGGTGTCTGAATGTCGGCTGTGGAAAGACATGCATTGTTGTCTTCCTGCCTGAACTTACGCCAGAGCTTCATTTAGTTAGTTCAGTGGTTCCCAACCTGGGGATCGGGCCCAAGCAAAGGCTCACAAGATAAATGTGAAAAAACTTCTATGACTCAATCTGTATTCATTTTTATGACTTTTGTCTAATCCTTGCTTTTTGTGAAATGTTGGATAATTTGACCTCTTTGGGCCTCAAACTGTTATTTAAATGAAACCATGTGGGAAGTTTAGAGGAGGAATGTCACTTTGGTGGAACTGCTAAAATCTCAGAGACATCTGAAACCTGAAAAAGTAGAATCTGCTTTTACATAAGGGTTCATACATGGAAAAAGTTAGGAACTCTGGTTTAGTCTTTAAAAATGTGTTGTATTTTATAAGATTATCATATTTTTATGTAAAATCTCTATTTTAAAGGTAACATTTAAAAAAGTGCAATAATCTGAAATGTGGTGGAACAGAAGTATCTAGCGGCAAAAAAAACTGCAAATACTACCGTACTTGAGTTCACGTAGTTACTTTGCACCATAGCTGAGAGCCTGACTGAGTAAAGTACCTTTTGAACGAGACCCGTTCAAAGAGTCTGCTGCTGGGTCTGAGTGCCGTCTAAATCTCTGACAGATCAATAGAATAATTTGTTGAATGGACATCAGTGGGATATTTGGTTCACATGTTCACACATGATTAAATACCCTGAGGTACAGCAGGGAGGATAAGGGAGATGAGGAGAGGAAGTGATTACACAAGGAGTAGAGAGATGAAAAGACAGGACATGTAGAAGGAATGAGAGAGAAAGGATGGCTGCATGTGGTCAGAATTGCTGCTCCAGCCTCCATCTGATGAATGTGCTTGGTGATGTAACACATCAGAGAGTGATGGTACATTGAAGTGTCATTGAACTTTCCAATCTGCTCCTCTCGGGCCATGCTGCCAAAACACTACTTGTTATTGATTCGATTTAGCGAGCATGGGCTACAACAAGTTTCAGCTTGACCAGAAAGTTAACACCATCTACCTGATTCTGCATGATGAAATGGAAGGAAGTGTTTAAATGATAGGTTTATCATTGTGACACGGTCCTCAGTTAAAGAAACTGCTCCATCATCTCAGTGCTGGACTGACTCCCAGTCCTGCAGCAGTTCACTCATTTCATCAAGTATCACAGCTCTCACAGACTGCTCTCACCCTCAGGGCTCTGAATAGATCAGTTCCCGAAGCAATTTCTGCTTAAATGTCCTCTTACAGGAAATCAGTGACATTCAGAAGATCTGGCTTCAAGAGTGGAAGGACAGCAGCAGAGTCCCCGCGTAGAACAAGTGACAAATGTGGAAGCAATTATTCATCAAACACTGAAGATCAGTCCAACAGAAAACTGGGCTGGAGTTTTGTCTCTTGTGAAGGCTAGTAGGCTAAGAAATGTGTATATACAGTGTATATAAGAATTGAAACAAGCGCAGCCTTGGCCTGTATGAAAAAAGCAGCTCGTTTGAGTCACTGAATGGAGTCCAAGCACGACTAAATTAATGCAAATGAGATGTCACTCGACTATATGAACCTGACGCAGTTTCACATCAGGACACTTACCTTTACTCAGGGTGTGTGTGTCTATATTTATCAAATTTAAGATAAGGTAAGATAAGATATTCCTTTATTCATCCCAACACAGGAAATTTCCAGTATACAGCAGCAAAGAGGATAGAGTAGATAAATAGAAGAAATATAAAAGTATTAGCTGTTTAAACAAGGCTTCAAAGTATTGACAAATGAACAAGAGAAATATATGAAATATGGGAACAATATGTGCACTATAGGCAGGACAGTTGAATGAAAGATGACATGAAATGAAAAATTGCATAGTGAATGAAAAGATACTGAGCCTCAAAAAATCATTAAAACCCATCATGTGCAATTTCTGTAATTCCAATAATAATTCCAAAAATAATTACTCCTCAGGTTGTTCATATCTACAAATTCCCAGAAAAAACACCAAGATCGTGACTTTAGTGTCTGAATATAATTTCAGTGAATGTGATAAACTGTGAGTTCACACAATAATTGTCCAGCCAGTTTATAGGCTTACTGAATCTGTGTAGTTTTATTGTGAAGGAGCACACACTTTTTCTGTTAACATCATATTTCACTTCTGTTGACTGGAATTGCCTGAACTTTAAGATGTGACCATTTCTGTGTGGATCACTCTGCTGTGTTTGCTGCTGTGCTTTTAAGGCCAGTTGGTGAAGAATGGGGAAACAGACCCAACTGGCAGCATCAGCTGTACAGGAGGCCTATCCCGGCCTCAAGGGCACAGAGGGGGGAGGAGTGGTGCTGATGGTGGTGGTGAGGGGAGAGAGAGAGAGAGAGAGAGAGAGAGAGAGAGAGCGAGCATCTGTCTGCATGGTGACGTCACCCCGCCCCAGCCGCTCCGAGCCTTCTCCTGTGCGTAATCCACCGCCCGCCCGCCCGCCCGTCCATCCGCACCGTCCGGACCGTCCGGGAGGATGAATCCAAACACTTTGATTTCATTTAACAAACCTCGAATATTGAACCAATTAACCGAGATGATGTTTGAGCGTGCAGGGAGTGGACAGAGGACACCGAGGAGACAGTGCGGAGAGGGAGCCGAGCCTGCTCTTTTTGTCCTGCATGAAAGGATGTGGACAGAAGAGGAGGAGGATGTGGATGGATCCTGGAGGAGATCATGCGACAAGCTGCTCCGTCTCTCACTGCAGATGTCGACGCTCTTCATATTATAGCCGATTCATCCCTGCTGTTTGAAACCATGTCTCATGATCAGAGGCTGCCTTTGTGCCTGAGATAGACTGAAGTAAGCTGCACCAAATGGCTCATGGCTCACTGCTGGAAAATGATGCATTCATGTGTGTTTTCTCCCTCCTTTCTGTTGCATATTTCAGATTGAGATTGTTGAGGCTTTGGTGGAGGGAGCATATAGACTAATGCTGCATGGCCCGGCCTACATACTGTAATAATCTGCTCCATGTCAAGTCGGGAGGGGTGACATGAAAAATCACTCTTATATAACATTCCTGAAGGGACACTTTGTGTGTCTGTGCTTGCAATTTTCAGCTTATTGTTAATGTTTATTATATATATATATATTTATGGGGACAATGTGTGTGTTAGTACTCAGTGGTATGTTTACAATACTGCAGTGTCTGAAGGATGCTTATATCTTCTCAAAATCTACCTCTATGTTCATTCATTTAGATCATAATAACATTTTAATGTCACCATTCTGAATAGATCAAACCATTTCAGTTGCAGGAAAATGTCACTGTGTCATCATTTGGCACAAGACAAGAAGAAGGGATTCCTGGAAAAATGCCCTTTATGCACACTTCAGTGCTGAAAAGTCATCTTTCTCACCATGATAAAGTGATTTTGGTGCTCCACTTTCCATCTGTTTACATTCTGATGAGACTCCATCAAATCTGCTCTTAGCCTCATTTACAGTAGATCCCTGCAGCCTGGGCTCTGCTCTGTAATGGCTGCCTGCTTGATGTGTCCTTGACATGTCATGAAAAAGAGATATACAATATTATCTGTGTTTGTGCATGATTTTCACTTCTGAATAATGTCTATTAGGGCAAGCAGTTGTAAACAGTTGATGGCTGCCATAAATTATAGAGCAAAAGGAGGCTGATCAGCAGGTATATGTGTGACCTTTAAATGTTGTCAGCAAGGAAGTGTATGTTAAATTCATTCAGACATCAGGTATTTTTCAATTTGTCACAGTTTCTTTCATGATATCAATTATTGGGAATTTGCTTTATAGATAATGCTGAGGAAGCTGTGACCGGACTACAGAATTACAGACATACATTACTGCTGCATGCATGAAAGAGAAAAAAAGTGATGCTGGTCACCTATTTGCAATTTGTATATTCAGCTGACAGTGATTTATTCAGAGCACTAATCATGGTACAGTATGCAGGAATACAAAAGGTATAAAGTATGTTTAACCTCAGCACTTTCTACCTCAAGGTTATTAGCCCTGTCTCTCTCTTCCTCTGTGACTCTGGGCTTCCTCTCTCAGTGTTCACAGTGGACCTTGATTTAAAATCAGTCAATTAAGGCACGCGGTGAATGCCAAGAGAGGAGCCTCGCTGCTCCACAATGGCTGGAATTTGTTTGGGAATGTGTTAAAAGCTGCTCTACATGTGAGTATGTGCTGTATGTATTTATGTACAGTCTGGAATGCATATCACAACTAATTGTAACATACTCTTCTGTGGTTGGACACTATCTGTATATATTATCTGTTATTGCTTAGACAATCTGTCTGTTTTCCATTTATGATACTTTGAGCCAGGATGAATATCATCAGCAGGGAAATTCGCTTTACTTCTTCATTGTTTGTGGTCTCACACACCCTACTACTGTATGTCAAGAGTTCATTTGCAAAAACAGATCAACGTCCTTCTTAGAATGAATTAACCAACACCTGTTTAATTGACATTCCCTTGAGTCTTGAATAAAAAACTTGATTTATGAAAATGTTAAAAAATGTTGAGATATCCAAAACAAAACACACCAGTTTGATTGATATTTCCTGAACTGCAAACAATAAAACATGATTTAGGAAAATACATTAGAACAGAGATATCTGTTTTTGTAAATGAACCCTTTATGTGTAAAAATAATGATAATGATTGCAAAATCATTTTTTTCCCTTCTGACCTTCTGAAAACCCACTGTGTATGAAAGCACCAACACTTTCGGTCCTCCCTTTGCCTCAAAGTGGACTTGCACATTTGATGACACAGAAATGAGCACATATTTATATGGAGGCATATTTCATGTTTCACACAGTGGAAGTAGAAGATGTTTTCAAATTATTACTTAAGTAGAAGTAGCAACACAACACATAAAAAATGTTATACTAGTAAAAGTCACACAAAATGTACCTAAGAGAAAGTACAAAATGTACTCAAAGTATGAAAACTAAGTACTTACTATGTCGGATTGTCAATGCCATTGTTACACAATTATATTTTTGGCTTTTGTTTATTGATATATTAATATATAAGCAGATAATGAATGGTGACGCTACTTCATATACTGCTGGCTAATTTAATCTGTAATAATGCATCATAATTTATATACTGACCATGTTTTGTGTGTAAAATCTACATCTATCCTACATAGTGACACTAGTTATGTTTGGGCTCAGTTGGAGAGGTCAAAGTGCTTGTTAGACCTCTTATAAACAAACTGACATAACACTTCAATAACAGAAATCCAAAGAAACTTATTTGGGACTATGGAGAAGTAGTGCTGTATATAAAGTACTATCAACATCAATCGCAGATCCAGAGCATCAAAATACGTTGTATTATCAATGTTTTCCAGCAAGATTCTCTCAAACAGAAGTGTGTGATAGCAAACTTGCAAAGTTTGACTTCTGTTCAAAATCCAGGTTGTCTGGGACATTGTTCCATTTGTCGGAACAAACAGATATAAAATCTCTTAACTTTATTAGGAAAAGATGACGTAAGCACATGTATATCAATCAGGACATAAGTTCTTAATGTATTAACATTTGGTATTTTTACTCATAATTTAACTTGAAATATTTAGATAGTGTGAAATGGTGTACTGTTTTTTTCCTATGATTTATGTATATACAAAATGTGTTTGTGTACTTTTCATTTTTGGGGGACAAATAAAGTATTTTTCTATTGCAATGAAATAATGTCTGTTATGTTTTTTGAGCTGTTAAATAGGACCCGTGGTCTGCAGGACGCCAAACAGAACATTAGGGTTAAAACAATCCCTGATGATGGAAGAGAAGTTAACACCACGTCCTATTAACTTTGCTATTCAACTGTTATTATTCTTTATTTTATGTATATATTTACTGAGCCTACCCTCGTTACTATAAGTACACAGGACAAAATGATAGAAACACATGTCAGTACAACAGAACACAGTTCATCAGCAGCACAAACTGCAGGCTCCAAAGTGATCATGAAGTCGAATCAATAGCTTCAAATGCTTCAAAAAAACTGAACAATTCAACTGAAATGAAAGTAGAATTTATTGCAGGACTGTATTAGTGTACTGTATTAGACTGTATTAGTTTTAACTCAGTGTACCTAATAAACTGGTAACTGAGTGTAGAAGGACTGCAGATTCTGATGTGATCCTGCTCAGACGGGCAGATCATGTTGAAGACTGTATGTACACAAACTGTATGAAACACTTCTACTGATGCACCCACTGATGTGCAGGTCATTTTCAGTTTGGCTCATAAGTGACTCAGCACCTTAGAGGATCTATCTACAGTCCTGCACTGACATACTTCTCATTGTCAGGCCATTCTGCTCGTTTACATCATCCATTAAGCTTCTTATAGGGGCCATTGGTTGCCAGCTTTGGTCAGTAAACCGTTTCCTACAACTTGATAATGATGATAGTGTTCATATATTGAATTGTTCAGCAGCTGACTCTCAGATTACAGTTGTCTACTGTTGATCTTGCATTGGACATTTTCACCGCCTTTTGCTGCATGTTTACGGTCATTGGTGCTGTCCAGTCTATCAGACAGTAGCTGCCCTTGGGTAACTTTCTGATGAGCTCTGTGGCCACTGCTCTGTGCATCCTTGAATGTTTGCAATGCCACCCTGGCTTCTGTAAAAAACTTACTTCCTTGCCTCCTCCACTTGCATCTCAGGTGGAAGGGACTAAGACGTGAGGAGGATTTACTACAGTTGGTGAATAAAGTGAATGCAATTCATATTGTGATTCTCAAATTTGTGGAGTTGTTTTTTTCTCGACTGCAGTTAGGTCTTCACTCTTTTTTCAGCTACATAAAGTGATTTTAAAATAGTCAGTTTTTAGTCAATTATTATCAGTATAAGGTTTCCTACATATCAGAAGAGGAGATTATTGTGCTGGAATGCTCATGTAGCAGACGAGGAAGAACCACAACTAAACAAGCAGAGAAAAATAGATAAGCTAAGGAATGACATCATGATGAGTGATTGAGGAGCTCGATGAATAAATAATCACAGTTGTGGTGTCTGAGTACCTCATGTGAACATTAGCTGAGTCTTAATTGCCACTTAGTTGCATTATGGAGGCACTGAGGGCTGTTATTGTTGGGTTGTGGGCAGCATACGGTTTGAACAGTGCAATATCACATAACATAGAGTTTGGGGTTCAATTGGCTGTTTTACATGAGGGAAATTGAGATCTTTGCCACTTGTGGCATTGAGTTTGAAACACAACACAAACAAGGGTCAGATGGTACTGTCACATGCAGCAGAAATGCTAATGGAGCTGGTTTTGGCTCCCAACATGGCTGCATCTGACAACTATAGCAGTTTGATAGTAATGACTCTGTCCTTTCTGTCTGTTGCAGACTGCAGACACGGCTTGTTTACATCGAAACAACCTTGTTAAAATAGGCGAGCCGGCCTAATCTGACCCTGGCTGGCTGACCCTGTCAGTAATGATTGCTCTACATTCAGTCCTGCTGGCTCTCTGGATGTTTCCACAGGCAGTAAGGCATGTCTGCCTCTCTCAGTATTTCATAAAGGTTCAGGTTTCAGGTTCTGTTTTTAAAATCCTGTTAAGTGTCTTTTATGCACATATACAGTGAAATGCACACACACACCCACTCAGCTCCATCCTACTTCATCTCCATCTTACAAACACACTCTCATAAACACAAACAGATTATGTAATCTGACATTGTTTTTCTCTCTATTGATCCAGTTACAAGCTCAAATGTATTTTAAGTTGCATGTCTGTTGTATTAATCCTTCAGCAGCAGGCAGAAAATATTTTGAATTACATATTACATAACGAGGTGGCGAGGAAACTGCAGCACAGTATATTTTTAAAGTGTGAAATGTGATTGCAGTTCCCTCTTCAGGGACCCTGTCAGTAGTGACAGTCTGTTTACAGAAGCAAAGTCTACAGTCATTTACAATACAGCAACAAAGAGATAAGATAAATTTAGTGTCATCTTAGCTTTGCTTTGACAAGTCCAGGCATCAGTCACTGCTGCGTGCGAAGTAAATTTTTTCATGCAAATAATGCAAAGCTTGAGGCATTGCTCGAAGATAAATGGCACATGGTTATGGTTGTGGTGCCAGTGGTCATCCTCAGGCATGCTTCACAGCAGCACAGGTAGCAGAGGAACCCCACAGTCTGAGACAGAGGAGCAGCACCTGAACAGGCTGAGGAGAGGCCAGAGAATTCTGCAGAGCTGCTTCAACACAGTCAGTGCTACAGCTAACATATTGGTGACTATAAATACTAAAATGTGTTTCATTTGTAGGCTGATGAAGCATGAAAAGCAAGTTCATCTTATGTGCACCACATCCAGTCAAGACTGTGAAGAAATCATATTGTTTCACATTTTGTGTGTGACTGTGTGCATGTGTGTGCATGTGTGTGCGCGTGTCTGACGCAGAGACAGACAGATAGAAATTTGTTGAGGTGTTTAATGTTCAAAGCATAAAAAGGGGCCTTAAAATAACATAAATGGTCCTTATTGCAGGTTCCTTCAGCTGGTACCACAGGTTTCTGCTGTAGTCAGGTGTTGTGGGGCAAGAAAAGCCTTTAGGATTATAGGCTGGCAGGCTAAATATTTTCTTGACAGCAATAAATTACATTCAGGTCAAATTCTGTACACCAGTGTTGAGAAAGGAGGTATGTATGAATGTAATGGCACATTTATAATTTGAGGGGACATACTGTATCTGATATACTGTCTATACTACTATACTGATATACTAGACGCACACAATGACTGAACTCAAAGGCATTTTAAAGGGCTTGGATCACCACAGGAAACACACAACAACAACACTTGGTTTATCATGTCCAGAGATGATTGATATTTTCTCTTCAGATTTGGGTTTGTATGGAATGTATGGAATTAAATATGTTTACACTTCAAAAGTTATGGTCATCAGTCTAAGTCTAAATACACTATATATATATAAATCAAGGGGAAAAGATCAAGAATTACATTAGAACATAGGCTCAAAGGAAACTAGATTTCATTTCAGTTCCAAGCTATATCTGCAGGCTTTTCAGTTCCATCCATTGATAAACTGGTTCTGTTCGCCAACAAATCCATGGGTAGAGTAATGTCATAGCATAATTTAAAATAAAATATAACAGCAAAGAGTGGGTAAAAGACAAGAAAATTAATCATCAATTTTAAATAGGGAAACATTACCAAAACAAGACCTATTGGTCTTGCGATTTCTCATACGAACACTAGAGGGCACTGTTAATCTGATTTTCAACAACCCCCTTGAGATCATTCTGAATGTGCAACCAATATTTTATGATAAGACTTAAATGGTTAAAACAAGCAGTATCAGCATCAGTAGTATTTACACAAATGATGGTCCAGAAAGTTAAATCATTAAAGGTTGGCCCAGGACCAAAATCTGCACCCCTGAAAAAGTTTAGATATGCCATTAACAAGTGCTCTACACTTTGGCCCCTGAGGAGTCCTTGATATCATTATTCATATTATTTTTCTGTTTATTTGCTGTGTAGAGACACCAAGGATTTGTGTCATGATGACAGTTTAGCCCTCCTTGTTGACAACACTGGTTATGTTTGTCTCTATTTATTGTGTGACAAAGATGTTTTATAACAAAAATGTATTGACAGATAAACACTGAGACTGACGTGAATGTCAGTAAAAGAGAAAGACAGAAAAAGAGGTGGTGGTGACATGGTCCCAAACTAATGACTAAATCCAATATACTTTAGACTCACCATCTTTGAATACTTCAGACGATACAATAAAAACATGAGAGTGCATGTTAAAAACAAGTATTCACGAGAATGGTAACATTATTTCAATGTGTTGATAATAGAATTGGTTATAGATCATATGGTATACAGCCAGAAGACAGGCCAATTATAACTTTAATTAAGGCACTTTAATAAAACTTATTAAGGCCCTCCTTCAGAGACTAGCATTCCTCTGTGAGTGTGTACATAACATTTACAGTTAGAAATGGGAAGACTTGCACATCAGTTTTTATAAAATAGATACAGCTTGGCTGATAAAAACGACAGTAGTTATATCACAAACAAACACAGTTATAGTAAGAGTATTGTGTGGTTAGGGATTTTACATCTTTTAATTACTGGTTCCCTGTGGTCCATTTTTCATATCTCCAGCAATTTCATTTGTCGTGTGCAGGTTTCCTTTGGAATTTTCCTTTTATCAGACTTTGTACCCATGCAACTGATGGTATCAAAGTCATGTCCTAAAGGATATTTTCATTCTTTCTCTCTATTGTATTTCTGAACTTCCCACCAAAAATATCAATCATAAAAAATCACAAGGTTACTGTAGTTAGGTAGACACCATTCTGCTACGTTTTTTCCATGTAGGCTTCTGTTTATTTTTGGATCTTGGTGCATTCTCACCAGGTCAGGCACAAACACATAGAGAATAGCTGCTGTATGTGATGGAAACTTTCCACCTGAACCCACCCCCCCAAAAATCTACATCTATGTCACGTTCTACTGAAGGTGGCTGGTGACGTCACATATGTTGCATTCACGTGTCATCCAAATATGTGGTAAAGATGAGATTTGTTCAACTATAAACAGGGCCTTAAAGAAGTAAAATTTAAAAGACTCTCAGAGACACAGGACTGAGCAGTATTTTATAAATGCTCAGGTCAGCTGTCCGAATGTTATAAGAGTAGTAGTAGCTCCTTTGGGGAATAAGGCAGTGCTTAATTTGTGTGCAGCGAGTGAGTGGTTGATCGAGAGAGAGAGGAAAAGTTACAGTTACTGTGGATGCAAATGGAACAGAAGGGAAAGGTTAATAGTGAGTGGTCAGTTTGGTAGTAGATGTACAGTGCAGGTTACAGTTTGTCAGCGAATAAAGGCTGCAGCTTCTCAAGGCCAAAGTAGAGTTTTCATGTGTTCTTTCCCAACAGCTGGAAAGGTGAAGGGGGTCAAACAAACATCCCCGACTACAGTCTGGAAACCCAGCTGGAAAAGGCTCACACTGGTGACCGAGCCCTCTCATGTTTAACAAAACAGCAATGGTTAGCATAAAAATGGTGAAATAAACCTGGACAATTAAGCAAAAGTTCAACTGGTTTTGTAGCTGTGGCCGCTAGCTAAAGCCCTGCAGCTGAGCACATTTTTGGAAAAATAACTTGTCACTTCAACCCATTCATGATGCTGACTGCTGTAAATAAAAGTCAAGTGGAAATAAAAACGCACTATGTGAGTGAAAGAAATGAAAAATATGAACATTTTATGGCCTTTCTCTGAAGTAGAGCAAGTCAAAATGAAAGGAGTGACTGAAACACCATTTGTCACTTAACACTTGTCAACCACAAGCACCTTTGATGGTGCTAATGTGAACATGTTTCTATGTGATTTCTATGCACAATTACCACACTCATGCTCAGCCATTAAAGCTACATAACACCACCATACCACCAGCTGCTGCTATTGCAACACCCCAAGCAAATCCCTTTTCCCCTGCGCACCTGGAGGGTTTCATCCAGAGCACATCCATCTCTTGTTATGATGAAACCACCAAGCTGGTGGCTACAAATGTCACGAGGCTCATACACTCAGAGGCCTGCAGCTTGACTTCAACTGAGGCCCCATGCTGCTGTGATAAGGGGGGGGGACCAAGGAGGAAAAAATAAGATAAGATAAACCATTATTTGTCCCACAGTGGGGAAATTTGTAAAATAGAGACTGGTGCAGTACCCCCAGCAACCAGTTGGAAGCCCGATCCTCCTAACCACAGCCACACATCACGTAAATGAAGATGCTGTAAAGATATTAGATGGGAGGAGATTCAATGTCAAAGCTGTTGATGAGGCTTTTCTAGGCCACCCATTGCTGACCCAAGCATGCCTTGGTTTTGGAAACCACCATGCTGTGCTGTTAGAGAGGAAGGGCCATATTTCCAATCACAAAGGAAAGCAGGAGTATCTGGTATGAGTAAATGCCTATTTAGGGAACCAGTTAAAGAGGAGGTGATGTAGAGCCCCAGCAAGCTGCTGTACATCTATGGCACTGCGTTCTCCACTGGTCCCAGTACCCTTAGATACGCTTACCCATTGCCCCTCATCCAAAACACACTGGACACCCTCTCCACTGTGAAATGGTTCAACACACTGGACCTTGCCTCCAGCTACTGGCAAGTCAAAATTTTGTGCCAGAAATATACTGTTTGAGGGGGAATGTCATGCTGTTTGGAATATACCACTTCACCAGTCCTGGATAACCCACTCGCCCGGGGGAGCATGTGCTAACCTATGGGAGTTGCATGCTGTCCAAAAACTGAACAGAATTACTGCACCACCCCGCAAGAACAGCTAGCTTTGGTGGAGTTCACATCTCATTTCTGTCAGTATCTCCTGGGATGGCCCTTCATTGTATGCACTGACCACAGAGGCGTTCAGGGGTTAGCAAAAATGAAGGAGCCTGAGACAACTCACCAGGTGACTTGAGAGACTTGGTGAGTATAACTTTCAGATCTTCCATCACCCTTGCACAGCAACGCAGACAACCTCTCCAGGAGACCCTGCTGAGTCAGTCCTGTGCATAGAAGTTGCTAGACCCTCCCTCCATCCACTGAATGTCAGCCACAAGCAGCAAACAAAGTTTTTTTTCTAAATATAGAGATGTTTAGTTTAAAGTGCTTGTGATCACCAATTTAGAGCTTGGAATTCATAGCCTGTATAATGGGTGTTTTCAATGCCTTTTGTTTTGCCCCACTGTAATATATGCACACTAAGCAAAGGGACTGCCTCATTTCATTTATACTGAGAAGCTGCACTTTGCTAGTGCCCCACTTGGAACAGATTTAAAATCTACTGGTTATGCTGAATCCAATCAAAGTGACTGAACCCAAATCAGGACTGCAAAGCTATGTATGCTGTATATGCATGTTGATGTATGCTACTGTGCTAGATTGGATTTATGTTATATTTTCCATCCAGAGTTGGGGTAGAGTTGTAAGAGTATCGTAGCTTCTTTGGTGCAACTTTAATTGCTCCAGACGGCCACAACACCTGTAAATTAGCCGTAAACTGGCTGTACAGTTTACCTGTACTGGTTGGATGACGTTTACTGAAGACTGCCACACCTTGTTACACTCATCAACATGTTCACGTGCGCTCGAGATTGGTTTGTTTTAATATGTCCAACTCCACCTGAAGGCAGCGGGAGACAGGAGGTGAATAACAAGAACCAGCTTGCTCCAGCACCTTGAGCCTGTTTACCACAAACTAACCGCTGTTTTGCGCAACTGGCTACAGTTAAATCCAAATTGAAGCACTTTGTTTTAGCAAAGCATATAATGGAATCTAGTGAACTTTAATGAGAGATATGGAGGATAGAGATGCTGGGGGAAGGCTTTTACTGTGGAGCAGCTGCAGGGCCTTTTGACTGAGAAGTTCAATAACATCGGGGAAAAGACGTCTTTGTCTTTGTTAAGCCCAAACAAAATTAAGCAAGAATGAGTAAAGATCTGTCCATGAACAAGACAAACACTAATGTCTGAGTAAAACAAGACTTCAAATGAGACTTGTTCCTGTGTTGAACTTATGATATGACTGCATTCGTGTTTTTCCCTCCCCTTTCCATGACAGCCAGCTCGCTGCCCCAGCCTTAAGTTTAAAAATGACCAGTTTAGCCCTCCTGGTTGGATGAGGTCTACTGAAGAAGGCCACACCTTGTTACGCCCACCAACAACATGTTCATGTGCGCTCACGATCGGTTCGTTTCAATATTTCCAACTGCACCTGAAGGCAGCGGGAGGCAGGAGGTGGAGAGAGATAGAGGCTGAACAACAGGGAGGGGGGAAGATAGCAGCTAGCGGCAGCACCGTGAGCCTGTTTACCACCAAACCAACCGCTATTTTGCGACATTGGCGCTTCAGTTAAAGCCACATTTAAACATTTTCCATTCGCTAAGATGTGACTGCGCCAGTATTTCGTCGAGTGTGTCTGAAACGACAGGAATGTGTGCCGGTAGCTAGCTAGGTTAACGTGAAGACATAAAGGGCATCTCTGTGTCTTTGACCGAGCAGCCCGGTCGTAATCTTCGGATGAGAGTTTCTGTGTTTGTGAACCAGCACGGCGAAAAGCGTCCTCTGCTCAACTAAAAGCCACCGGTCCTGGTCACAGTGAAGGCAGGGGAAGCAAAACCAGCCGACTGTCAACATGAAATTCACAGAGCATCTCTCCGCTCACATCACCCCGGAGTGGAGGAAGCAGTACATCCAGTATGAGGTAAGTTAGCTTAAACCTGCACTGTGTTAGCCACTAGCTAGCTGAATTGCTAACTTGGCACCCAATGACGGTTTGGCTAGATGTCTGTTCAGTTTTATACCACATTTCAGAACAATTTGGACATAGATGGATTCATTGTCTCTCAGTCTCCCGTCGTTATACAACAGGAAGAGAGTTTCATTTGTTACGCCCGCAAATCCACATCAGCCCGCAACTAGCTAGCAAACTGGACAAGCTAGGTTGGCGGTGTTGCTCTGCAGGTTACCATCTCAGCCATATCGAGCTGCTATGTACACCGGCCCGCCGCGTGTGTCTGTCCTCTAAGCTGCTTGGAATGTGTTCAGGAGACAAAAGGAATTTGGCTGAGTCATCATTTATTGAGCTAGTTAATCTTTGCGCCTGTTAACCCTGCTTTCTGCCCCCCTAACGCCGACCCAGCTCAGCAGTCATGCTGCTGGTGTTTTAACATCAGGGGTCACTGGTTCGACAGAGATGTGCTCATAGCTCAATCTGCAACCTTTGATCCATTAATGCTATTAAAACTTGCAAATCAGCTATTATCTTTATGGTGCCTTATGGTGTACATAGGGCTGACTGTGTAAACAAATTCTAAAGTTCCAAGAAAACCTTTGCATTTACATACACATAGTATATTTTTCAAGGTTGTATTTTGTGCAGTACAGTGTATTTTTTTTTATACAGCAGGAACATGGTGCTCATCCTGTGAGAATGGTAGTTCTTATGTAAGTCATATTAATGCTGGATCTATCTTTTAAGTGCCTCTGTAACACAGCTGGTCTGTGTGCTGAACAGATTTCATTACCAGTAATCAATTTGTAATCGGGTCCACAGTAATTTGGGTAATACAAAAGCTACACTGTTACACAATCATTTGGCACAGAGGCCTGATGTTGTTCATTAAGGTTAACTGTTACAGAGATGACCCCAGAACCGGTTCTGCAGGACAGGTGTTAACTGTACATCAGAGATCTGCTGACTGCAGTTTTCTTGGCTGATTCAGATTTTTTTTAAAAGCCTGACCTGCCAATTCCAAATTACCAGATTTTCTTTCTTTCTAAGGACTATAAATGACAGCATGCAGAAACGTTTTTGAAACTGTTCTGTAATTAAAAACTCCATTGTGTATTTATAAAACACTGACTAATAAATAACTTTTGAATCTTCACTCATTCTCAGTCAAAACAAATCTCAAAATGAAAGAGTGGTCGAGGTTTCTGAAATTTTACAGTGTTTGTTCCTCCACTGTTTATTTTGTTGTCACAGGTATTGGCCTACATTCACGGTCACAGCATACAGCTTAAGCCTTAACACTTATAATTTTCACAAATAGATAGAAATGTATGTAATTTTTGAAGGGGAAACATTCAAGCTTGATTGTCCTGGTTTGCTGACCATTGTTTATATGATAATGCTGTCAGTTGACTGTTGTTCACACTCTCCCTTCGTCAACTAACCTGCTGACCAGTACCATGCAGTAGAAATACGCCTCAAGATTGCTCATCCTGGTTTGGCATTCGATTTGTGGTTTCATTTTTCTGAATTCCACGTTGCTAGTAGATGTGTGACATCACAGATGAAGTCCCTGCTGTGGTATGAGCTAGTTTTATGTTTTTTTTTTACTCAAGGTGATGAATTTATTCTCTTTATACATACATGTAAAGAACGTCCACACTGCCGACATGATTCAACATGGGTTGGGCAATATTGGTCTGTGCGTGTAAATCAGCACTGAATCTACTATATCTTAGACTGATCAGCCGTCAAAGTTCATGGCTGATGAAAATTGACTGATTCTGGTCACTGGCCCATTGATTGTTGCATCCCGGGTTGATCCTAGGGTTGGGGTTTGATAGCATTTTATCTGAATCCAAAAAATACTGAACACTAAAGTTTTGAGTGGCAACATAATGTGTTCAATATACAGTTACAACCTGAAAATGAGATGATAGAATATGTATCTGAAATACTGAAATAACTAGTGTAACCTTTTAACTTTGCACAACTTATTTTTCACAAGCTACTTGCTCTAAACACTGGAAGTGTTGAATTCAGGGCATTTAGGTTGATAAGCCTAGGTGTAGGCTGTATAATATGCATAAGATTTGAGAAATTGATGTGACGCGATCAGCACGTTTGTCTCACTAGGGATGATTTGCCTCTGCTGGTCTTGTTGAACTGCAAAACCGTACAGTTCAATTGTGCTCATAGACTGATGTTAAGCGCATATGATACTTTCCGTTTCTGCATATCTGCGAGTGTCTGGGTGATGTAAATGTTGTCTATTGCTCCTGTCCATGAAGGACAATGCAACTGTCTCTGTGTAGCTCCAACTTCATGACTGTGCAAGCTGTACCCTCCGACCGTATGTGTTGACATACATATAAACACATGTGTATGTAGATGTACAGAACCACATGCACTTCCATGTCCATTTCGGAGTATCTCCATTCCATCATGGAGTATTGTTCCTATTACTTTTTGAACTGTCAAGTACAGACACTGGTTTGCAGAAAGCACTTTAACCAGACAACAGCCAAGAGTTTTTTTCCTGTGTTTGGGCATGTTATATACACAATTAACTTTAATAAGCTAAAGCTGATATAATCTGCTTATTTCAACTGGTGAAAATGACAGTGATAGTTAAAGATGAGAATCCTGTTGGCTGAATGCTGTGTGTATTACTGTTTGTTAATACAAAAATAGCAAAAAGAGGCAAAAGTAGGGCTGCATGTAATGATTTGTTTCCTTATTGGTTAACCTTTTATTATTTTTTTTAGTAAAAATTTGGTCCATAAAATATTAGAAAATAGTGAAAAATGCCCACCACCATTTCCCAGAGCCCAAGGTGATGTCATCAGATCACTTGTTTTGTTTGACCAGCAGTCCAAAACCCAAAGATATTCAATTTACCACCACATAAGACAAAGTTAAGCAGTAAACCTTAACAATTGAGATGGTGCAACAGGTTTGGCATTTTTGCTGAAAAGATAGCTTAAACAATAAATCAGTTGTCAAAATTGTTGCTGATTAAGTTTCTATTGAGTGCCTAATCAGTAGGTCAGTCAGTCAAAAGATTTTATAAGATATTCATTAGTTTTGGACCTTAGTGAATCTGTCTACTAATGTAAAGAAACTGCTTTTGGATATAAAGTTTTTTTTAGGCCTTCAGTTACTTTTCATGTTCATTGTAAGAATGCGGTGGTGTATTTTCTGCCTCAGTTATGACTGACAGGCTGGAAAATACATATCACTATGTCACACCTGCATTGTGTCATTTGTTGAGAGTCATGTCGATATGTATGTGTAAACATAAGCTATAAAGTTGCATCAAGAGGTGTAATATACTACATTGTTTCTGTGTTGTGAGGACTGATGTCACAGGAATGCAGCTATTATGTTTCAGCTTCCAGGTTTTCTCCCCTTCTCCGTACCCATGAGCAGCAGTATCTGCATTGTTTGGTGACGGTAGTTGCAGTATTATTTTAAGTCCTTGCCTGTGCTTTGCATAGTCACATTGCTACAGCTCAGTGTGACTGCAGCACATTTTCTCAGTCAGTGTCACTGGGTTCCCTACTATACTAACACCTGATGTTTTATGGCAGTAAGAAGATCTATATTAAGTCACTTGAAAATACCCATATGGCTTTCGAATACCTTAGATGTTTAGATTATTTATTCGTTAGTTCATTCATCTATTTGTGTTTTTTAGGTCAGTATGAAGCAGAGCTAAGCTTTGTGGCTCAAAGTCAGAAGCAATCAGTCATCTCCTTTGCACTCCTGACACATTGTTTTAGTTCTGTGTTCCCTTTGCAGCACAGGCACATTTAGCTTTGAGCCAAAAGTCTTTTCCTGCAGTTAGCAATGCAGTCTGTTGAGCAGCCTCAGCAGCTCTGTTCAGTGTTATATCAGCCTACCACCTTTTTAGAATTCACTCTAGCTCAGCTCCAGAGATCCAAACAACAACCAAATCAGCTTCTGTAATTACCAAACCAAATGCCCTCTGGTGAATTAGAAAGCTTCTGAAATGCAGACTAGCCTGTAGGGTTTGGCTGTGGGATATTCTCTGACCAAATTTTTGTCTATTGAAATGACCTTGGTCTTTGTTACAGTAAATGCAGGGTACTTAAAGACAATGAAAAAGGGAAGAAAATGTAGCGTAAGATTCTCGTGTTAATGTGAATTAAGACATATTCAGAGACACATCCCACTGTACCTTTCTACAGTTACAAAGAGTAAAAAAAAAAAAGAATTTCTTGCCACGGAGCTTTAAGTCAAACAGATTTGTTATCGATGACTAATATGAGAGGCAGTTGAGGGGATGCGACAGTGACAGAGATATTAGTTGAGATAACAGTAGGTTGGTACAACTGGACAGACATACATAAGAACATACAAAGATTTTGCTAACGACTACTACTTTTGCATTTATTTTGTTTTAGTTATATATTTTATTGAGTTGGTTTTGACATCATATTTAAACTCAACAAATTTGTTCAGTTTAAGGCATTGTTACTCATTATTAGTCAAACGCACAAGTGTCTTACCTTGTGGAGAGAGGCAGTTATTATTATTATTATTATTATTATTATCATTATTATTTCAGCAGTAGTAGACTCAAATTACCACCCTTATGCAATGCAACCTGAGAATGTGGTCCAAGCCTTAACAAATACATTGTGGATCAGTGTTAGGTCTTACCCAGCCTGATATATCTTTGTAGTAGTGAGGGAAATATTAATATAATATAATATAATATAATTCTTCTTGTGCGCTTTGCTGTTGCTTTTTCCACAGCAGTTTCACATGGACTCTGGGTTCTTCCTGCTCTTGCAGTGTTTGGACGCAGACCAGATGAAATTTGTTGTTCCACCCAGCTGTAAATCTGGCCCTGGGCCCAGTTAGTTTGAGTCCTGTGAAGATCAGGGACCCAGGCCTGTGAGGTTTGCAGAGCCACGCTGACCAGGCCTGTGACATGCATGTCATGTTTTCTCATGGCAGCTGTGTTTAGGTCAGACACTTAGCAGGACAGTTAGAAAAACAGAGGTGTGCTCTGAGTTGTTATGATGTGATGTGTGCTGAATCAAACACTGTCAGCTCCTTTATTTTCATGCTGGCCTGGACTGTTTCTAGCATATCATGTTGTATTACATTTCTGTTTTTCGCTCAGAGTATTGACATTAACAACAGTGTGTAGTTTTTTTAGTTTTATTTTAAAAAATGTGTGAGGCCCTCATTCACTCTGAAACATAGAACAGAATCAGACTTTCTTTACTGACTGACCGAGTGGCTGCATTTCCCAATAAAATTCTATTATGGAAGCAGATTTATTTGACCTGAAGCAGATTTATTTGACCTGACAGATTCCTAGCGTGACTACTAGACAGGAACTATAAGAATATACTTGCCTGATGGTCATCTGTATGACTCAACAGACTCATTGACTGGCTAAAAAAACCTGCTGGATGACTGGATGTCTGTAGCACACAGTCAGGCTCTGGGATATTTGAGCAAATATCGAGGTATTTGTGTGTTAGGAGTGTTGTTGAGAGGTGTGAGAAAGATGCTGTGTTGGACTTTGTTGTAGCAATGTAGCCGTGCCCCCAGATCTCAGAAATTAACAAGGTGAGGTGAGCACAATGTCATGATAACCAAAAATGAGACCCAGGTTGTAATAAATCAAATTTGTTCTTTAATCCAAAGCTATAAGAACAAATGAGATCTCAGAAACTACACAGTTAGTTGCTGGTTGGGCTTATGACAAAGAATTATGTAACTGAAAAATGCAGCGTCTAGAATGTCATCTTGATTAATGACTGTCTTTATAATCAGGCTGAAAATTCTAATTCTGAAAAGCAACAGTACTGCCTTGCATAAAAGTACTAACCATTTATGTTTCTGTTTCCTGTTTTTACTTTTGCTGCGTAAATTTGTTATTATTTATGATTGTAGTACAAAATATGTCAAGCAGAAGGGTAATCACCCTACTACGCACTGGGCAGCAGCACCTTGTTTTTTGATGTAATGTCCATATGCCATTGGCCTGAGGTGTTTTTTTTTTTTCTTCTTTTATAGATAAGCTCCTCTTTTTTGTCGTAGTCAACATAATACTGCTGTCAAGGTCTGTGCGCAGCAGCAGTGGTGGAAACTCCAAGCCGCAGCAGCCTTCGTTCATGGGAAGTTAGTTTGCTGATGGTGGCTAGTTTCAGTTTGAGTGATGAAAACAGCAGTTGACAAAAAATAAGGGTGGTTCAACATTTCCCTGTTTTTTTGTTCGCCTGGTCACTTTTTGATTTAGCAGACGTTTAGGGCGAAGGGTCTCTGCAACAACATTGACGTACTTACACCCTTCCTCTCTCTAAGGCCATTTTCATATTAAGTTATATATTCAAGTAATTTAGAGAGTTATAACATGTTGTGAATTTCCTCTCTGGGATCAGAAAGTGGTAGCTAATTGAAACCCAAAGGCTTGGCTAAGCTCTGTCTAGCCTCATATGCCTCATTCCCATGGCTCAACTTGACCCCTCTTGCTCAGAAGTTTCTTTTTGGTTTTTCATTTGCAAAAGTTGTAGATAGTCCATGGTACCTGTTACTTTATTTGATATCACCTTGCTCAAGGTTCCAAGTGAGCTGAGCTGATACTAAGTTACAGTTAAAACACTGCAGCCCACTGATTGGTCTGAAAGAATTGACCCTAACGTGACACGAAGCAACCAGAATTGTCTTGTCTGTGCTCTGATGCAATATTCCCCAAACGCTCCTGTTTTTTCAGCAGTCTTTTGTCTTGCTGTATTCAGCCTTTTCAGAAACAGATTGTCTCCTTGCTGTGACAAACAGCCATGTACTGAGAATCAAGAACACCATCCCTTCCATATCCTCCACAGTTCCTGTGTTTGTGTCGAGCACTATAGCACTTTGATGCATTTTTCCACTTCAGCAAAGTGTAAACACCTTTTATGCAATATTTAGGCTTTTTTTCACAAGTACAACATCAAACATTTGACTCCCATGAAGTGGATTGCTGTATTGTCAGAGCCACAGAACATACCCACTGGTTGTATCCTCCAAAGAATGGGAAAGGCTGTGTCAACCTGTTAGGACAGATTCAGATTTGAAATGTAGACTTCAAAAGAAGCAGTCCATCTTTATCTGTGTGTTTTTAGTCTAGTTGTTGGTCCTCAGTAGTGCTGCCTTCATCAGAATATAGTCATGGAGGACAGCTGTTGATTCAGCTGGTCTTATTGTCTGATTAGGACAGAAAGCAAAAGATAAAAGACAGTAGTGAAGGACAAGTAGAAAAGAAAGGGGGTCAGAGAGAGGAGGAGGGAGTAAAATGTAGGGGAGCGCAGATGACCAGATGGAGACAGACGCACAGAGGCCAGTGTAGACAGACTGAAGAAAATGTCCATAGAAGGAAGTTGAGAATAACTGTGAAGACAGAGGAGTTGGATTAAAAGAGAGAAGGATTTACTGTCATAATCCCCATACAAACTCTAATTAAACCTCTTTCTCGGACCAAAAGGAAACATATGGAGAAAAAAATCTTAACAATTACTGATTGAGAAAGAGAGAAGGAAGAGAGGAAACGGGTAAAAAGGTCAGAGGCATGTGAAAGACCTGGACTGAGTGCTGATGGCATTGGCTACCACCTGACTGGTATTAGAGGATCACATATTTACACGTACTCATTCTTCATGCAAACCGACACACATACATAAATCACATGCCCAGGTCTCCTTTGAGTTCCCATGGCTGTCCCATCTTGTGAGCTTACCCTACCATTTCTCCCCTCTCACTCTGCCATTGTCTGCTGCAGTTAGTGATGATCTACATTCTCCAAAATGCCTTTCAGCAGCTGTAGTTATACTGTACATGTTGCTTCAGAGATCAGTAGCAAGAGCATAGTAAGATACTGAGCAATTTTCCAGTTGGTAAAGTTGTCTTGAGACTGTTTTGCACGAGGCTGCTGTCTCTGGATAAACTGGTATGTCAACCTCTTTATTACCTCTCTGTGACTGTGCTAAGAGAGCTTTAAGTAGATTTTTTACCAGGGGCAAATAATTGGGAAATGAGTAAGATTACTTTGAGGTTTATTTACTATAGTGGACCAAATTTAAGCTACAGTTTCACCATGACAGAAACATTTATCTTTCTTGTGCGCTGTAGGCTTAATTTTATTCCACATTATTTATGTTAAGAATGCCAGTAGCTTGAATGGAGCGACACAGTTGGGGTGCCAGCGCAGATGCTCCCCAAAACAACACAGGATGGTCTGGCAAAAAGTCTGAATCCCAGTTTAGGCCGGAGTTTCATGTTTTTATTAAATTCATATTTTGCGATCTTGTAATTGCGAAAATGAATGCAGTTCAAAACATGCAAGCATGGATGAAGTAAAATGAATCTTTGATCATAACAAAAGCTAGTTTCACTTAATCAGATCTGGGATCTCAGACATCAAATTCAGCATTCAGTGTTACAGAGAAAGGCATGCACTGCATTTGACCCATTTGACTTTTAGCAGTAGTGTGAAGCCACAGTGGCCAGAGGTCTGTGTCAGGAGTATTCCTAATAACTAACATACATGTGTTTGGTGTGGGGGAAGCATGTGTGGGGGAACAACATTCAACAATAGCTAAAATTAAACTGTTGATGTTTTCTTATCGTATCAGTCATCTTTGCATAAACATGAGATTAAAACCCATTTATATTTTTAGTAATATTTTCACCAATAAGAAAATAATGAACAGTTAAATCCCTACATAGTTCGAAGAATTGCTCAGTCAGGTGGCAATACTGAGTGAAGTCGCTGGTTTAGCTTTTAGTTTGCGTCATTTGTGCGTCACAAAGCGTGACATCACTGTCGCTGCAACAAACATCTTCAAAACCCCCAGTTATTAGAATTTTGGGGATATGCTTTGCTTTCTGCTGTATCGCCCTTGTAGACTTCATGTTTGAAAACAGAGCTTCCGTCATATCTTTGCAACACCTTCATGAAGCACTTTGTATATGAGCTGTGTGAGCTGCCACTAACATGAAAATAAGGAAAAACCTAGAGATCTGAGGTTTCTACAGGACACAAATGCGAGCATAATCCAGTTATGACTCATACAATCCCACTGACAGTTTGGTGTCAAGATATAAAGTGTTTGTCTCCTCGTGGGTGGGGGTTAGGGAAAAGAGAGGGGGGCTGAGAGAGAGGGAAAGGAATGCATAAAAGAGATTAGGCAAAGAAAAAGAGGTGAGAAAGAGAAGAGAGTGGGCAGAGAGATGGATGGAGGATGGTTAGGGGTAATATTATAATGTAAATAAACACAAGGACAAAATGAGAAAAGACAGGAAAAGGAAGAAAAAATGACAGGGAATCAGGGAAGAGATGATAACGTAAACAAAATGATCACACACACACACACACACACACACACACACACACACACACACACACACACACAGGATCAGTCCCACAGGTTTGTGGTCCACTGTGGTGCTATGTCTGCTTGAGGTGATAGCCACAAGTCATGTGTCTGAAGCAAGGCAGAGGTGTGTGAGATAGAAGAGAAAATGCCCTTGACTGAGTTACAAGGCCAGCACAGCAAGAGGCTAAAGAGAAAGAGAGAGAGAGAGAGATGGCAAAGGGGAAAAGAAGTAGGGTAATCTGTAAGGATAAGCAGAGCTGCCCTCCTTCCTGTTGAGCTGCGTGTGTTTTTGTTTTGGAAACTTGCACCTTAGCACATGCTGAGCCAGCCTACTGGCTGTACACACATTCTGTGGGCCTCAGGAGAAGTGTGGGAAAGCATGAAGTTTCGCAGTGATCATCCAAATGTGTCTGTATGTGTATTTGTGTGTGTTTGTTTGCCGCCAGTGATTGCATGACATGAGATTGGTGAACAAAGCACTGTGTCACCATGAATTATCGTCATATTAAAAGAGCCTGTGTTTTATCAGACTATGTGTTCAGACATTAGGGCCAATATAACACACAGCCAAATACTTTGCCATTTTTCATTACTTGTACCAACAAAACAAGCTTTGAGGCTTAAAGGTCATTCAGACTCACTCTGCAGGTAAATCCAAAGAACTGACCCCCATGAAGCCGCAGTGCTTTGCTAGATCACAATACATGTCTGGTGCTACTGGAAACATGTAGGAAAACCATAAGCAGCTCTTGCTGGCCTGCTACAGTTCTTTATCACTTGTGTGTGTTTTATAAAAGTATTATTGTTTTAAGAGAAATGTGACCAAAAATGTACAAAATTGTACACCAAATTCTACCAAATGTGGACTTTGGAGTAACACTTTAGTTTTGGCCCCAGTCCAGTTCAGTTAAAAAGGCATATAAGATTACTTAGATTGCAACCAGCAATGATAGCTTCAGAAGAGATTCCCTATATAACTAAAATATAAATACACTGATAAATACTTAAAAATACAATTGTTCGGATTTGGGATTTGAGATTTGTGATTTATTTATTTTGGATTATTTTCAATAGCTTAAACTCCAGGCCTGTGTTTGGGGTCTACATAGATTTTAAATAGATATGATTATACCAATCCTCGACTTATCTCAATTATACTATGCATCAGAAAATGCAATGATTGCCCATTTATGTGATTCCCTGTCTAACTGGGGGTCTGTTTCCCACACAGCGTGTTGTGGAGTGAACATGGGTCCCTTGTGGAAAAGTGGTATTAGAAAGAAACACAAGTCCTGACTTGGGATTTAGTTTCTGCTTTGCTCATGCGTATGTTTGCATTTGTGTGAAAATAAACTGCTTTTCTTGGTGGTGAAGGAAAACATTGATGGCAGAAGAGCTGATGGGAATTGTTCAGTGAAATGAATGGGGCTCTCAGTGGTTGACTTCAAATATATATTTAAAACTCCTCTACCTGCTGAGTACTTAATCTCTCAGGTTACAATGACAAACAGTTTTGTATTGATCCTGAATTCTTTCCTCAGGTTATAGAGCTGTTTTATAGTCAGTCAATGAAAACACAATGATTTGTTGTTACTATACAGTGATGTGATACATTATATACAGCAGGGTCCAAAGTCTGAGGCAAATGGAAAATCTCTTATATGTTTATGTAAACCTGGAAATAATCAGAAAGATTGAAGATTCAGAAACCTTTCAAAGCACAAGAAGATAGGACATATAAAATAAAGAAGAAATGATTCTGCACTATTTCTAGGTCAGCAATCAAATTCAAGCTGTGGTATTGACTAACTTAACTCCTCTACAAAAGGTCAGATTTGCCTGAGTTCTATCTTTACCACTGAACTATGCTTTCAGATGATCACTCAGGTGGATATGATCTACTCATCAGAGGCTTGCTCAGGTAACTCAACATGCAGTCAGTGTTCACCTGTTATATATATGGATGTGACTCAAGTTTCCAGCAGATCATTGCTTAGTAAATAGCATTGTGACAGTGGGAAACGTGACATCAGAACTAAGTCAAAGTGTCAGAAGTCAAATTTATGATGTTATTCTAATCAAAGACGGACTTTCTCAGTGTCATTTATGGCTGAAATAAAGGTTTCAAAGGAGGCAGTGCATGGAACTCTGAAACACTTTGCAGAAACTCAATCAGTTGTGTTCAAAGCACAGTCAGGCAGACCAAAAGTGCCTGCACCATCAGAAGATCAGTACATCAAACTTAGTTCCCTGAGAGATGGAAAAGAAACACAAGACTCCAGGATACAAACAGGAGAGAGAATGATACTGCAGTTTCTCTGGGTGCCAAAAGGTCTGGGTTAAAAAAAAAAAGTTTATCATAATAAATTTTTGGTAATCTATGAATTAATACAAATTCAACTAGTGTAACTGTAGATGTAACTCTAGAATTTGTACACCTTTGATGTGTTTTCTGTTTGTGGTTTATGTTGTTGTTGACATTGTTGTAGTGGCTGCAATGGTGAAGCAAGAGTATCGGCTGCTTGTGTGGGCTGCAGAATGACCTTGACTCGCTCTGCTGTTTGCTGCAGAAGCCAGCTCTGCTGCTCTTTGACTGGTTTGCAGGCAGGCTGGCACACAGTGAGGCCATTGTGGTCTTCTGCTCCGCTGGCATTCTGAAACACTGACTGACTGACCGCTCTACTATCTCACCCTTGAGCGAGAGCGGATGAAAGAGGGCGACTGTCCTGCTGTCCTACTAGTACTTACTGAGACTGAATGACTGTCGTCTACTTGCCCTCTCCACAGCAGAGACAAGCTGCAGCATACACTGCAGATTTACTAACACAGAGCATGAAGGAGACTGACTGACTGCATCATCAACACTGCATTATTAAAGGATGGGGGAGAGCAAAAACAGGCAAAATGATACAAATGCATCAGTGCAATGTCAACACATTTCGCCACATTATTGTCAGAAAATAAAACTGCAATTAAATCTGCAGTTCTTTCCCGTTGTATTTGCCCATACTGTGTGGTCCTGTAAAGGTCAGCACAAAATATGCATTGATATTATAAAGTTAGGTGCAGTGTGCTCAGTACGTTTGACCAACTACAGGTCCAATAGGTACAGGTAAGGCAGGTGACCTTTGAATCTTATACTACCTCATTACTAGGAGGCTAAATCTGAAAATGCTGTTAGCATGGGAGAACATTGTTGGTTTTCAGAAATTCTCCATCCTCATACCAAAGCATAAAAACCCCCGAAACAGCTTTCCCTCTTCCATTTTTAGTGACGACTGTGTGTTGCAGCCAGTATCTGACAAGGAGCTGGAGACTACTATATACTACCAATAGTTGCACAGACTGCACAGACACAGATAATAGTTGGCTACCAGTTCAATTTGTGCTGTACTATTTACAGAGCAAGCTGTTTGACTGGTTATACCGGCTATAGGTTCTGCATCCACAGTCCTCCACCCTCTTTAACTGCATGAAAAAGATGCTTCCCATTTCTTCCATTCATGTTCATGTCCTTGAACCACCTCCTCTCAGTTTTGTTCTTCTGAAATGTAGTGGTGTCCCATATGGGATTCAAGTTAAACACTGTAATAGTGTATGTGTTTAATACAATTTGAACATGTTTTTGGATGTTTGATTAATTGTGATTGAGCCCAGAAATTGTGATTTGGATTGAATCTTTGATAGCGCTGATATTTATGCAGGAAACTTTTTATCATTCATCCCTTTGAGGAATATTTGCCTGTTCTGTTGTAACTTTAACTAATTCTTTAACTAAGCTTGACAGTTCATTGTTTTTCAACATTTATTTAGTGAGATCTATAGTGGTATTTGTATGGGGGCATTGGACACTGTGTGTAATAGGCCTAACATTAATGGTGCATTAAATGGCACTTGCTTTTTTAACCTTGTGGAAATGTTTCAGGAGATTAAATAGTTCATATAATTGTCTAACCTTTCATAATTTCTCTCTCGTGTCTGCAGGCTTTCAAAGAGATGCTCTATGCTGCTCAGGACCAGGCCCCATCTATTGAAGGTATTACACACAAGGACCATACCAGTGATTTTGCACATCAGTCCTGCAAATCTTATTTCTCAACCATTTCTCAACTTGTGCAAGTGGTGCTGTAACTTTTTTAATGCAATTTTCCTTTCCCAAGAGTGTGTTGGCTTGAACTCATTTTAGTACACCATCAAAATCAACTCGCAGATCCTTGAAACTTGCTCAACATAGCTAATGCATCACAATGAAACACACGTCCACACTGGTTTTGGTTAAACTTGTCTAATTTTGGAGTTTTAGCAGTATTGAAATTGTGTATGCAACATTGTTTTAAGAGCAAAATCATGATTACCGTCAGATCTAAATGTAGACGTATGTTTTAGTGAGCGAGGGTTAGTTTTAAGATGGATTTACCACCTGAACATTTCATTTCGTGAATGTTTAACTGTTTCAGCAAAGTATTGCTGCATGCTTTGGACAGGCATGTTTAGTCTTTTGTGTACCGCTTGACTCTATATTAAATGTAGTAGTTTCAAAATGCTGTTATGTGGGATGTTCTCACCGTGTTTGTATTGTAAGAAGCAGCAGGACAGTTGCTGTTTAGTGTATCTGTCTGAAGACATCTCCTTTGTGAAGTGAAGACCTTGGAAAGACTCATCAATGTATTCACTTTGATTCAAATTACTATTCAAAATATGTATGAAACACATATTAAAATACGCAGTACCATAGCAGTGATATGGATGCTTCATGGTATAAGCATGATAAAGCACTCCTTGAAGTTTTGCTATAGAAAATGGACAATGGATTTGGCAGAGAAAATACCTCTCTTTTTTGCTGTCAAGATTGGCATGTGCAGTTCTTTACCTCCAGCTCCTCAATTACTTTTTATGTGGGGCTACCTCATCCTGCGTTATTGCTTAATTATGTGTCTTTGTAAAAATACACTAACAACAGCCACAGTATGACCAAAATTTAAGGCCTTAAAGAGTCTTAAAATGTCTTAAAACCAGTTATCAGAGGCCTTATTTTTCATCATGTAATGACAGGCCTCTTTGTGCCCCTGCACTGCACCCTCTTAAAGGAATACAAAACAGCGCCACTAGCACAATATGCCTTACCCTGGTATCTTTCCTTTCATCTTATTTTGACAAAAATGAGTTTCACCACTTAAAGGACTTATTTTTAGTCATACATATGCTGTAACTGAGCATAAACCTCAAAACAAATTAAAACAATGTCTTTTTTTTTTTTACTAGAGAATCGAAAAAACAGAAGCCTACCAAATATGCCAAGCCCAACTTGCATATACAAAAGCTCATGTAACCTCTTATACAGGTCCCTTGTGCTGGAAGAGGCTTCTTTTACGTTTTACACAGCATCCCAACTTTTTTGGAATGTTTTGTGCTGTGTGTGTTGTCAGTTTTCAAGCGAGGATCATCAGACTCTCTGACCGACGTGACACACACAAAAGTAGAGAATTGGTGAGCAGCTGCTGTCCTGTAACAATATGTTTTTAAACCCTATGTCGAGATACTATTTATGTTCAACTAGTAAACCACTATAACTGACTATAAACCACTCAAACTTTTGGCAGCGGACAGAATGAGATTATTAGAAAATGAGTAAAATGTCATGGTTGTTCGTGCCACGTGCAGCACACTGACAGCAGTACCTGCCAGGACAGCAGATTATACAGCATTCAAAATTCAGTAAGATAAGATAAACCTTTATTCGTCCCTCAATGGGGAAATTTGCAAAGTAGTAGGCATGTTGTAATAATGTTAATACAATAACGTGGTAATTCAACCATACATGTCCATTGCTCTCTACAGCCTTAAAAACATAACAGTAATAGTAATAGTAACAGTAATATGATAATATAATATGGAAAGCCCCACCTCGCAAGCTCCTTAGGTATGACATCTGACTCTGTGGTTTTGAGTCTGTGATTGGTACACTGCAATTCCAAAGCGGAAATGATCGACCATGGCATTGACTGTGTATTTCACTTGTGATATGTAGCATTTAATAACAACCCATGGACATGCCAACAAGGTTTAAAAATTGATTGTAGGAGCAGGTCTTTAATAATGAACCAACCTTCTGAGCATTCAGTTTGTTCAAAGTAGGGGGAATATTAAAGATCAAAGTAAGCTCTCTACAGATATTGAGTGCCAGTTTTTAACCGGTGGGAAAATTTCCTCACTTGTTGTTGACCTTGATGACATGAAGGTCAGCATGCCTTCTGCCGCTCTTCATCTAACCCATTCAATCTGCCTGCTTCTTGTGAACCTGATCCACAGTTTTCTCATCAAGGTTTCATTAAAGCTCTCAAGATTCAAGCCTCTCTTTATAGAGTTTTTTTATTTCTTTATTTTTTTTTATTTTGGCAGCAACCAATGGTAGTATAAAAAAACACCCTATGCCCAGTCGGATCAAGGCTTCCTTCTCTTGTTTTACTGTCACCTAACATCTTGAGCCATTAATCAAATACTGGCAGATTTTAGTGTCCATACTTTATACTAATATTATTCAATTTTCAAAGTCATAATATAAGGGTAGTTTCTCCACCATGAATCATATGTTATTTGTCCTGTAACTGTTTCGAAGTATTCAAGTGATGGAGGTCATGGATTCTGAGGTATCGGCTGTATTTAACCCATGGTGCTCAGAAGCACATACAGTATCACTTACATTTCCTGATCTGCCAGGATTATGTAATTAGGACGCAGCTCTACTCTTTCTCACTGAGTGACTATCGCATAATTAGCGATTGTACAGACTGTATTGACCAACGGTTTTTCAGAATAGCCAGTGTGATTAGTGTGACTGTGACTGCAAATGTTTATTTGCTGCCCATTTTTCTCAAATACTGATCATATTTTTCATGTAAACAGCATTCAACATAATATTTATTAAGCTCTATTTGTAGTATCCTGATGACGTTTTTATTGTATTCTAGCAATCTGCACACATTGCTGTCATTAAATTATACGTTACAGAGAAGACTTCACAGCAAATTACAATCATTGATTGTTCAAACCTGTGTTTTGTGAACAGATAACCTGTTCTCTCTTGGCTTAGGGTTCTTACATCATGCTGAAGTAGAATCCTGCAAATGCTGTAAACAGTGAGACAGAGGTTGCATTTGAAGGTGGAAGTGAACTTCAAAAGAAAGGCTGGTCAGAAAGTGAGAAGTTCATTTCAAATTGTGTTGAGAGCTCATTTCCAACTGTAGGACGGTGGTCAGATGCGTCATCCAGACACAGAAATATACAATTGGACATTCCTGACAGCTCTCTTCAGTGATCGGTCAATGTCACAGGGAGGAAAATAGGGAGTGCTCCTTCTCAGATTCAACAGGCTCTCAGTATCACTTCACCTCCATGCTAGAAGCTTGGCTCTAGGGATGGCAGTGTCGGTCCTTCAGTCCACCACTATACGGTCCAGACTGAAATATCTCAACAGCTATTGGATGGATTGTGATGACATTTATGCATAGACATTCATGGTCCCCAAAGGATAAATCCCACTGACTTTGACTTTTCCTGTAGCACCATCATGAGGTTGGCATTTGTGGTTTTGAGTAAAATGTGTCACAGACTATTAAATTGATTGCCATTGAATTTGGTACAGACATTCATGTCCCCCCTAATTGAACAACAACAACAACATGTAAATTATTGCTAATGTGTAAATGGTAGCATGCTAACATACTTAACTAAGATTGCAAACATTGTAGACTCTTGTTTTGGTGTTCTTCTGTGACAGCCTGCAAACAGCCTAATAGTGTGCTACGATCTGCAGGACATGTTTTTACCTTCAGTGCATTTGTTGTGGTAATTGATAAGATGCGTTCTTGGTATGGGTCTTCGGCTGATTAATTTACAGCCTGGCCCATATGTCCCACACCATCCCTGTATATGGTTCTATGAATGCAGAAGTCTATAGTCACATGTTGCTACTACTGTGATGATGTGATCCAGGTTGTTCCATCCTCATCATCTGACTAATGAATAAATCCACCCAACTGTTTATGCTCACGCTGACTGTCATTGGGTTTATTTTTTCCACTTTACTTCAGATTTTTTTCCCCTGACTTGACTCAGAGGAACAGCTGCCAACAATAATGCCTGGAAAGTGATGAAAGATGTATTGAATACCTTAATAGCAGCCAGCACAAGCAGTTAAAATTATTTGAAGACAATGTGCAACATTTCAAATTTATATCAGCTTTAACGTTATAGTCTAAATGTACATAAATAAACATGCTGACTTAGGAGACAAAAGAATTTGAAATTAGAGGGTAGAGTTTAGAGATATTAGCTATTACAACTTCACACGGAAACAGAAGCATATTATATCAATTCCACTAACCATCTATCATTCTACTTATTCTTCCACCTAGTACCATGGCCTCCCTAATGATCTGTCTTTTTTTGTGCTGACTCTCTTTTCATTACTATCTGTCTCTCTCAATGTTTGTCTCACTTTGTCCATGTGACTGACTTCATCAGCTGATCAACAGTATCAATAAGTGCCTGAGGTAATGATTATTTAATGACGAAGATCAATGTTTAGACATTGAGTTGCAGTTACTCTTAGTTTTAAATGAAATTGTAGAATTGTAGAATTTTATTTACTCGATTTTGGAGTAGTAATATACATCATTGATTGCTGCATTGATAGTTTGCCAAGAACCTCTCTGAGCAAATATACAGCAATGCAACATAACAAAGTATACACAGGATTTTTAGCACCCTGTCTTGGTCAGACTATTACTGTTAAATGATGACAACTCAGACACCAAAATGATCCATGCCTTTAGAAAGTTAGACTATGCTGACACAAAGTATAAAATAGTAGATGAATTTGTTTTTCCTTTTGGATTTTACTAATAGGTATTTGTTTGTGAAGGTACAGACAAACGTGTGAAAGATGCTGTGACACTGTGAATTACAAGCAAGTTAGAAGTCGGTGATGAAAATAAAGAGTGAACCCTGGCTTTCCTTACCTTGTAATGAGTGTTAATGTGAGACTGCTCTCTTAGGTTAATCCCTTGTTGTCACTGTTCATCAAGGCCTGTCTGCAACTGTGTTCTGTACACATCGCTACTAAATAACAGACTTAATCAGAACAACATTACATAATAACACTCAAATTTCTCCACAGCACTGCTTTTCTGCAAGCTGTCTTTTTTTCTTGTTTGACCACCAGCAAGTTTAACCTCCATCATTGAGTCAGTCTGAATGGTGTTTGTATCAGTCCAAAATGTGACACTTTTTTTTACAAAAACTAAGTATGGATGACATTATAGACACCTTGATTCTAATCCGGGTATTACCTAGTAATTTTTGCAGTTCTCTTTTTTCTTTCTTTCTTTATGTTTATTTATATAGGGACAAGTATGTGGCGTGAACCAATGCCACACACCACAACATTTATAGGCTAAACCTAACTTATGACATATAAATGAAATCTAATGAAATATAAATGTGATTGAGAGTTCATAAACGGATAGAGGGATTTTGTTGCCAGCACTTCTGATTACTCTCCCGAGATATTTTCTGCTCACTCTGGCCTATAGATAAATACTATCAAAATAATTAATATTATTATTATTATTATTCCCATCAGCGGCATGATTTAGGGTAAGGGAAAAGCTCTTGTGTCGTAGATTGCTGTGTGAGAAACAAACTGCTTCAGCCTTCAGACAGTGGTCAGGGAGCTCAGAGGCGCCTCCTTTAATGCCCCAGGGCTGAGTTGTTGCTAACTTAGCTGCTGCTGAACACAACTCAGGAACTCGGCTTGGCTGTGGAGGAGCTGTAGTGTTTATTGTCTGACAAACTGTTGCTCATACTGAACATTCACTGTTACATTCACAGTTTACTGCTAACCTGATGTCAGCTCACTTACCTGTTTTGAGTGCAGGCCTGCATACTTGCTACACACACACCACACTGCACACCACAGTAATAGGGACACTGGAAAGAGATGTTTGAGAGAGAGATTTTTTTAAATGTCATTTCTGAATTGTCACAAATGAGATCCCATGTACATCCTTTGTTTGGAGGTGGATGCAGATATCTTAAAATGATAACTCAAAACCACCCTTAATCTGACCTTTAAATGACACATAATGCTGTTCCCTCCTTCTAACTACTGTTCATGTACTTATGAGCAAGACACAGAGCCCTGATGGTTGTTAGCACACCTCTGCACTAGGCTTCCTAAGCGTGAATGTTGTAACTGTGTGAGAGTAAAGCATGGTGTTGCTGAAAAATAGAGCTAAAAAACATCAATTGTCAAATGGAAAGTATAGCCTATTACAGAGAGACAGACATGTCATAATGATAATAATGATAATAATCATGATGACATGAGCCAACACAGAGAAAAGAGCAGAATAAGGCCAAAAAGGGATAAGGAGATTACTGTAGTCTGACTGCGGTGGCTGTTTGTGTGTTTGTGCACTAGAGAGATAGGAGAGAGGGAGGGAGTGGTTGGGACACTCCAATTTAGTTAATTTGGTGTCTTGTCTAAAAGCAGCCGGTCTGAAACACAGTGAATCACTGAGTCTGCAGAGTCTGACTCAAAACCACCTGCCGGTCTGTTGTTTGGTTGTTGTTGACGTGACAGTGGGTACAAGTTAGTGGTTGGACACACAGGTTCTCTATGTCCACTATTCAATTAAAGTTTACCAGAATGTGTCCCAGCGTGAGATCTTAAATAGTTGAGCTCAAAAATGATGGAAATTACAGGACTCTGTTCTGGTAAACCTATAAAAAAGCACTTGACTCAGTGGGAGGAACATTGATATCAACACTATTCTCCAAAACAAGTGAAGTTGTACCAGCCACTGTCACGACACTTGTGATGGTCATTTTTGAAAGCAATCGTAAACTTTGGTGGAAAACTTGATAACGTACAATTTCAAAATCAAAAGATTTGTTTCTGATTTTAATTTGTTTTATCTGTCTTATGTGTTTAATCAACTTATAGATTTTTTTTTGACTGACAGACAGCAGAAGGTTCTACTGAATGTCTGTTTATCTGAAACCAGTTCACTATGCTGCTGTCTGTCAATCAGGGTCCAGAACAGGACCATGACTGTGTGAGAGACTTATACATGATCTGATATTGTCAGCTCTTTTGCTGTGATCAGGCTACATGATATGAGCAGATAATAGCTGATAATATATTTCACAGCAATTTTTTTTACTTGTTTTAGTAGCAAAAATAGAGGTATCACTGATTACATGAAGAATGGCTCCTTTTCATTTGAGTATCCCAGTGAATGCCCCTTTGTGTTGTGCAATTTTTGGGCAGTCTGTGACCAAAGTAGACAAAGTAGAGAAATGTGGTAAAATGTTTAGTCATCAATCCAAAACCAATCCCAGATTGCAGTGAGACCCATCCATCGACAGCCGATTTGCCCCTTTGGCGACCAAAGACAGCCTGCAGCGAAATTTGGAAATTTAGGACCAAGTTCTGACAATGTTATGGCTGCTGTGACCCACATTAACAGACCAACCAGTGATGGAGGTGAAACCAAAACGAATTTGGTCACAGCTTGTTTACTGTTTTCCTACATTTTCAAACCATAAGAGCGGTGCAGATGCAGTGTGGCATGCAGTTAACTGAAATCATTGTTGTTGTTGCACAGCCTAAGGTCTTGTCTACATGGAAATGGGTGGTTTTAAAAAAAATCCTGTCCATGTGACTTCATTTTACAAAGTATCTCTGTACACTTGAGAACACAAAAATGTATTCCAAGGTCTAGTTGGCATTTATTTATTTATTTGTTGTTAATGCATTTGACACCTTTTTTTGTCACCTTTATATATTTAACATCTTTGTGGCACAGGGCCTAGCAGTGCTAACCAAATGAAACAAACTGGTAGTCCACCATTGTTGTTGTTGTTTCAGGTGCATGCTCATGACCCAAAGCAACAGTGGGCATGCATAAATTTAGGTGAAGATGCCAAATTTTCTCAAATGCTCCGTTTTGCGTGTACACATGGATACAAAAAAAACGAAGGTAGAATCTGTTTTCAGAAATCCCCTTTTTAGTGATCCAAAACTCTGTCTGTGTGTGGATGAGGTGCCAAATGTAGAGGGAAATAAAAATATTCATAGACAAGATCTAAAAGATGCCTTAACCCATGACAATGTGTCACTGAGCCAGCATGAATAATACCAGGACCCTGAAACTGAAGCAGCTAAATGGAGTACAAATCATTTATTTTATTATTTACACCTGTGCTTTTATTACTTTCATACATGTCAGAGTGTCCTCTATGGATGAAAATGACTGTTGGACACAACATTACTCATAATGCCGGAGACATTATGTTTTTCAGTTGTCCGTCTGTTTGTCCGTTCTATTCTGACGAACGCAATATCTCAGGAACACGATAAGAGAATTTCTTTCAATTTGACACAAACGTCCACTGTGACCTCATGTTCGTCCCATTCTCGTGAACGAGATATTTCGGGAAAGTCTGGAGGGATTTTATTATTCTTTAATTATGACAAAATTTCACACAAATGTCTAATTGGATAAAGTGATGAAGTGATGACATTTTATATCCAAAAGGTCAACTTCATTGTGACATCATAATGTTCTGCAAAAACACTTCTGGCCAATATTCAATGCCATAAATCAGGAACAGAAGGGGAGATTGTTACCATATTTCACATTTGGTCAGATACTGGATTGGTGACACTAATCTTGGAAAGTCTGTCATGTCGCTTGGCTGAGTCACAGCAAAAATATATCACTCTGTGATGGACTAATCTAACACTGTCGAATCTCAAAAGACAAAAATCCAGCATTACAAGTACTTGAGTGCAATGTTTGGCAGCCAGACAGTGGTATATACAGCAAACACAGATCATTGTCAAGCATGGCCAGCAAAAAGTGCTCCTTCCTTTAAAAAGTCTGTCAATTCACTTATTCTTGCTCATATCAATCTGTTATGAGTCTTTTGACCTTTTCTTTCAGCTGTAAGTTCCACAGTCTGTGAACTCAGTGAAGGACAGAAACAACCTTAACACTTCTGTTAAGATCTGATCAAACATTATTAGATTCAAACAGAGATAAGATAATTGATGAGTTTGAGCTCATCTCAGCAAGTCAGTTCTGCTGTAAACCATATAATTATGTAATATTATAGCTTAGAGCCTTTAATTGCTTTAGCTTTGCCAAACAATGACATGTATTTAGGGTTTTCACCAAGTGCTTTTTTTAAGTGGAAACATTTTGAAACAACTTTAACCCTCTTTTGAGTTAAACCTTCTGACTAAAACTGTTCTTATCAGAAAAAGACACCATAACTACTATGTCAGCAAAACGTTCTGCTGATACATACAATACAGAAAAATATTTGACAAATTATGTTTAAAAACAAATGAATGTGCAAAGAACATTTTCTGTGTCACCACCTCAGCACTGTATTTATGTAGCTGTAGTCAGGGAACATGCATTGTGCTAGTGTCGGAAAACACTCCTATAAAAAAGAAGTATGTGAACTACATTAAACTTGTAACACTAGAAGAATGAAAGTCCAGTTACACAAACTAACTTAACTCGAGGCAAACGACAAACTAACTTAACTCAAGGCAAACGACAAACTAAAGCTTAAAAGATGGGGGTTGAAATTTTTAAGTGTTCATAGATCAAAGAGAGAACCAAGCAGCTTTACTGTTATGGATGACCCGCTGTTGTGTCACTGCTCCATCTGCTGGTCAGAGCATGACAGTACAGGGCTGTGCTGCACTAAACATGGGAATTTACATTCAGATCCATCTCCATCCCCACTCATCCTTGTTCTGCCTTTGCTGTCCTCTTTTCACCTTCCCTTTCTGTCGTCCTGTTCATTTTCCATCTACATCTATTAAAGTGGCTTAATCAGTGCTGTGACACAAATGGTTTTCACTCTGTTACTTAAGGTTGACTAATCTTAACAACTCATATCTTCTTGCAGTCACAGATGAGGATACAGTTAAGAGGTACTATGCCAAGTTTGAGGAGAAATTCTTCCAGACATGTGAAAAAGAACTGGCCAAGATCAACACCTTCTACTCTGGTAATGACTACATCTAATACCACTGATACCACACACACACAGTCATGTATTTTAGTGCTCAAAAAGACTCATTTAGATATAGTTCTGATGGTGTGTTGTGCTTATTATCCTGCAGTGGCCTCGTGTCTTTAAAATCCTCTGTCTTCCATTCTCTTCCCTCCAGAAAAGCTGGCTGAGGCTCAGCGGCGATTCGCCACGCTGCAGAACGAGCTGCAGTCATCTTTGGATGCCCAGAGGGAGAGCTGGGCTAACGGGCGGGGCCTGAGGAGGAGGAAGACGGTGTTCGCCCTGTCGCAGCAGGAGCGATGCAAACACAGAAACATAAAGGACCTTCAGCTGGCCTTCTCCGAGTTCTACCTCAGCCTCATACTGCTGCAGAACTATCAGGTACACATTCACACGCACAAACCTTGTCTCAACAGTTTTCCAATTTCCCAATCTCCCCATGCAGACCATTTATTTACTGGAACAGTAGCCATTGATCAAAAGAAAACAAGTTGTAAGAGTTGGCCTTGAAAGCTAATTTTCATTTGTTGTCCCTGGCAAGAAGGCACCCTAAAAAAATGTCTAATAAAGTTCATGCAATATATATATACAACAAAACCATGACATTATTTTTGTAGTTCTCACGTGTACACAGTAAGGTTTCAAGAGAGAATTTTGGGGCTGATAACTGATAATTATTTGCTTGTTGTGGCTGCTATAGATGTGACACTAATAACATAACTCATTGCAAAAATATAAAAAGGACCATAAAGACTAAATTTAGTTTGACCAGTTTTTCCTCTGTCAATGCAATTTTTTATACAAATTGTAGTTTAGGCTGCACTAATCAATATGTTTGTGCAGTGGATCAAAAGACGATGTGTGGAGTGAAAGGTGTCTATAGTATTGATAAACCCACATGAATTATCACCAACACTGTAGTTCTTCTCAGATTTACTGAGCTGTTTAGCCTCTTTTAGCTCATTGTTTTGGTATACTTAACTGTTTTGCTTCAATCTCACTGCTGTACCACAAAGAAACTCTATAAAAACCCACTATACACTACCTTCTACACACCAAAAGACAAAGCTGCTCAACATAGTGGAGTATTTAGCAGCTGAAGAGCCAGATATTTCCCTTAGGGGTTGGTGGAGGCCTAAAACTGAGCTTAAAGGGAGTTAATATTGGACTTACATTCTTCAGTTTGACACAAACACTATTCCAAAAGAAAGCTTACTGTTGCTCTGTGTCTGCTAGACGTGTAAATACCCAACTGCAAGCTAAGTTGTTGCTTTATAATGTGTCAGATGTTGTGTTTACGGCTTGTTCCCAGCCCTCAAGTGGCCAAACAAATCAAATAAAACAGCTTTAAATAATGAGTAGAAGAATCTTCAACAGGGTGTGGTTTTGATTACACATGTAGATTAAGCCACTATTATCCTCCACTTTACTGAACATAGATGTACCGCATGCATAGCCTTTCGTCCTCTTTAGCTGATTTACAGTTTGACATCTCATCTCATCTGCTGCGTTTGATTTCCTTTTATGAAACACCTTTCTCTCTCTCCCTGTCTCTGTCTCTGTAGAACCTGAACTTCACAGGTTTCAGGAAGATCCTGAAGAAGCATGATAAAATTTTGGAGACGTCGAGGGGGGCTGACTGGAGGGTGGCTCATGTTGAAGTGGCTCCATTTTACACATGCAAGAAAATCACACAGCTCATCTCTGAGACTGAGGTGAACACACCTGCAGATATCAACACACTCCAATTCACATACACTACGTTAACATTGCTGTAGTGCTGTTGTTAGGTATTGCTAAAGGAGTATCGCTAAAGCAGGTTGTACAAGATCCAGATGGTCAATATTATAATTCAGCAGAAACAGTAAGAAACATGTATCATATTATCAGTTATTATCAGTTAAGAAGAGACCAGCCCTCAGAATTCTTTCTCTGTCTTTCAGGCATTGGTCACAACTGAGTTGGAAGGTGGTGACAGGCAGAGGGCCATGAAGAGGCTGAGGGTACCTCCCCTGGGAGCTGCACAGGTCAGACACACACACACACAGAGTTTAAACACACAGATACAGGACATCCTCTGCTCTCAGTTGAAATGCTTCCGTGAAAGATCAGAAAAACAAAGGGTTCTGGTGATCCAGACTCCTGTTCTCCTTTTATTGCACAAAATCAAACTTTCACTCCCAGAAAGTTCCCTATCCCATCAGCAACAACAAAGTGACTGACTAAATGCTCCACATTGTCATGATTTATTAATGACTGACTTTGATGTTTGTTGTCCCAAAAGTTAGACACAAATATATCACCCAGTAAAAAAGCATACACCATCTCTAAACTTCCCATGTCTCTACCCTCCTGTGTCTCTTATATAATAATAATAATAATAATATGAGGGGAAGGAGAACAGCAGCAGTGCAGTTATAGAGTTCAAACTTTATCCACACAGTGAGGCCTTAATGTTATTTCTTGATCACATGTGTAACATCTACATTACAAATAAGTTATAAGTGCAGTTCCCAATTCATTATTAGTTTGATACTTTGCTTTTTGACAAATATGAGAACATCACAACATGAGCATTGTTATCATTATTATAAAGCAAGCAGGTTTGTTTTATTTAAATCTTCATTTAAATACATTGGAAATGTTGTCATTGTCGATTACTGCCAGGCAACCAGGCCATTATTTTTTGCCATGTCCTGCAAACTATGTTGGCCTGTTCTGAGGTGTTGACTGTGTTTCTCTGCCTGCCTGCAGCCTGCTCCTGCTTGGACAACCTTTAGAGTTGGTCTTTACTGTGGAGTATTCCTTGTCTTAATAGTCACCGTGGTCATTACAGGTAACACACACACACACACACGTACAATCCTCAAACTAGAGTTGGGACATAAATTGGGCATCTAAGAATATTTTAAGATTTTATGGTCTGAAACTTTTAATCATCCAGTGACCCAGTTTTTACTTCCTGGAATATGACAGGTCAGTGTGTCCAGGCCCGAAATATATTTGCAATATTTTTGTTCGTATTGGTCACAGCAGCAACACATTGTGCTTCAGTTTCAGGAAGAAAAAAATGAATCACTGCTTCAAAATTAGGAATGAGGATTTCTAATGCTTCCTGATATGAAAAATAAATTCTACTGTCTTTCAGAGTAGTTTATAGTGAATGATCTGTTGTTCATGTTCTCAGTTTGCACTTCTATCATTTTGTTTTGTCTCTCTTCCTGTCACCAGGAGCTGTGGTGATTCGTAGTACTGATGTTTGGCCTATGGTCAGGATCTACAGAGGAGGCTTCCTATTAATAGAATTCCTCTTCCTGTTAGGTACATACACACGCACGCTACAATGCAAAGTTGGGAGGAATTTCCATTCAGGATAAATAAATGAAGAAAACAAGCGTAATTGTATCCAAATATTACGTAAAAAATATCTGCAACTCCTGTGTTAATGTTGTATAAATTACAATTTCAGTTACCCATTTTAATCCATACACACAGACATATATGCATATGTTTCCCTACCAGCTAACCTTGAATGACTTCCTATTCAAACTAAGGGCATAAAAAATGTGACGTCAATTCCTCATCAATCCCACTGCCTGTGTTCAAAATGATCACACAACACACCAGTAGCCTGTTTGATTTGACTGACTGACTGACTGACTGACTGACTTTGTGTTGCTTCATTGTTTTTATCTTCCAGGAATCAACACCTACGGCTGGAGGCAGGCAGGAGTTAACCATGTACTCATATTTGAACTCAACCCCAGAAACAACCTGTCCCACCAGCATCTGTTTGAGGTTTGAGCACACATATATGCAAACATGCTGTCTAACAAACACTAAATAAACACTACTGGCTAAAGACTGTTATGTCAAAATGAGATACCTTTTCTTTGGAGCTAATATGCCAGATATTCATTTGCCCATTGGGATTTCAGTGCTGATGTGTATTGTATTTCTGTGTGTGTACAGATTGCAGGTCTGTTGGGGGTGCTGTGGTGCGTTAGTCTGCTGTCCTGTCTCTTCAGTGATAGCATCTTGGTACCGATGCAAGCTAACCCTCTGGCTCTCTATGGCCTCTTCCTCCTCTTCCTCATCAACCCCTTCAAGACCTGCTACTACAAGTCTCGCTTCTGGCTGCTCAAACTCTTGGTATCATCACTCAGTTACAGTTTATACAGTTTTTGTTTTTATGCCTCTGCACAAGTGACAGCTATGGTCAGAGCCATAAAATAGTTTGCACATACTACCTGTGTGTCAATCATTTTCTCCAACAACAACTTTGAGTGCAGTGAAGCTGAACCAGTCGCACAAGAGCAGATAGTTTGTACATGTAAGTCTGTAGAATGAAGCTTACCAGGATGACATCAGAATGTAAACAATCACGATAGCAATTTTCTAACCTGGTATCCCCATCCACTCTGATAGTTTGATGTTTGAGAGTTTTTACGTCGTTTTAAGTCTTGGGATTGGAGAGTAGAGTTATATAACTCAAGGAATTCAGAGATTCATAAAACTACTCTTCAGTCAAATGGGCACAGTCATATCTCTCATACTATGAATGCTAGAATGCCATTTAATGAAGGTGTTGTTGTGGCCATTGTATTTGGTGTCAAAGCTCAGTTTATTAGAACTCTGTCTGCAAAAATGTTGGTGCATTAGGTGTGGCAGCATTGTTAAGGCCTTGAGGCCCCACCTGAGCAGAACTGAAAAGTGTCATTTGAAATCCATTTAGGTCATTGTTGAGAAAGGTTTGAATACTAGTTTAGTCCATCACAGCATCCAAAATAATTACTAAATACAAATGGACTCTCTTTTGCATGAACGAGTGAATGGAAAACAGTGATGTAATCCACCTTGACTAGGCATTTGAATTATATATTCTGAAGCTCTCCGTTCCTTTCTTCCACAGTTTCGAGTGGTGACTGCTCCATTTCATCGTGTTGGCTTTGCAGACTTCTGGCTGGCTGACCAGTTGAACTCTCTGGTGGTGGTTCTGATGGATCTGGAGTACATGATCTGTTTCTACAGTTTTGAACTAGACTGGAAAAAACATGATGGACTTATCAGCAGTCCAGGTGAGACTGAACCGCAAAAGGCAACTTGAGATAACCATGACTCTGATCCATTGATGGTAGAGCCACACCTTATCATGACCCCACTGTGCGCATATCATTCCCTGCAGGTACAGATGTGTGTAATTCCTACTCCTATGGTGTCCGTGCGGTGATCCAGTGTCTTCCCGCTTGGTTCCGATTCGTCCAGTGTCTGCGACGTTACCGTGACACCAAACGGGCCTTTCCTCACCTGGTCAATGCTGGGAAATACTCCACTTCCTTCTTTGTTGTCACCTTCGCTGCCCTATACAGCACACATAAAGGTACATAAAACTTTTTTGGAATAGTCATAACTGAGTCTACCAGGCCTCTGTAAGAAACACACCTTTGTTAGAGACGGACCTTTATTCACAATTTTTTATTTTTAAGTATATTTTTCCTTAATTTTGTAAGATGGCTTCTTGTTTTCTGATCCTTCCCTATTTTACTGTTTTCATATCCTTACTGTTTCCCTGTTATCTTGATCAAATCTGGTTATTGTGCAAATTCATTAGTACAACAACAGTCCCTGAAAACAAGAAAAACAAGATTCACAGCCAGCATTTTCCTTAGAAATTCATTTATTCCAGTCATGCAACTTTGCTGTTCTGTTTGGTGTTAAGCTATTGTCAGTGAAACGAATCACTTCCTACACAGATGCTTTACAATAAAAACCTTACGGCAGCTCAAAGAGTAAAATTCCTTTCTTTGGTAGGCTAGTCCATCAAGATTAAACACGTCACACACCATGCACTAGGGCTCTGCTGTGCTGAAGGTTACTCATACTGGTCATTATTTGAATAGCAGCTTTTATAGAACAATTGATGGTACCTTACAGCTTTTACTCAGGCTTAATCTCAGGTTCTGTGCCTGTAATTCAACTTTTCCATCTTCTGGTTAAGTTAAACATATTCACTGCCACCTCGTACTGGCTATAATCTATACAAGTCTATATGACAGCTGACTTGAAGTTCTTAATCCTTAGACAATGAGAAAACATTGAGTAGACAGAATCTGTGTTCTGTTATTTCCCAAAGAAAAATGATCCTTCCCAGTCAGACTTTGGTGCTTCTCTTTGGTCACTGTATATTTAGTGTAAAGCTGCTTTTCCTTTTCTGTATCAGCAAAGCAGGTTCATAAACAGAAAGAGCTCAGATTTTATATAAGCATGAGCTTTTGATGAGTCATTTACAGTAACTTTGGGATGGTCTTTGTTCTTGAACTGTCTGGGTTATTAGTAAACAAATTGATTAATATTTCCATTTTTAAACATAAATCTGATGCTATACCAGCTGTCTCAGTCTGTCTCACTCTGATCGCTTGCCTCCTCAGCTGAATCCCACACCGATGCCCAGATCTTCTTCTACTTGTATATCAGCTGTTTACTGGTCAGCTCATGTTACACACTGGTCTGGGATCTGAAGATGGACTGGGGCCTGTTTGACCGCAACGCAGGAGAGAATACCTTTCTGAGAGAGGAGATAGTCTACCCACATAAGGTATTACTTCATGCAGGGAAGAACCTCCATGTATTGGAGGAGGATGGCTGATGAACCAGTTTGAGCCATTCTTTCGCCCTGGAGTCGAAGAGAATATAAACTATCTATGTGACTGTCTGATTATGTGTTGACGACTGTTGTTCTTTCTGTTCTCTGTCTCTCCCTCCAGGCCTATTACTACAGTGCCATAGTGGAGGATGTGCTGCTGCGTTTTTCATGGACTTTGACTGTCTCCCTTAGCACAGTCACTGGGTTTCACGGCATCTCTGACATACTGGCCACTATACTGGCCCCAATGGAGGTCTTTAGGTATGGACAGTAACTGTATTTTCTGACTTTTCTCTCTTTTATCATTTCCTTCCTGATCACCTTATTTTTCTTCCTTTCTTTTCTGCATCTGCTCTTGTGTAGATTTTGCAAAGTATTAATAATCAATACAAATGTGGAAATTCTCTTTTCTGTTAAACACAATTGTAGGCCTGGATCTGGTAGGGACAATGTTAAATAATAGAATAAACCAAAGAGAAAACAGAAAGTTGATAAGACTTCAGCAATTTTTTGAAAACCCAGCCAATGCAGTAATAGAATGAATCAGGTAAAATAAATAAATGTTGTCTAATAAATATACTCAAATGAAAGAGAACATATGAGGCTTTAAGGTTAAACTCCTCTGTTATTCTGTGAAATGTCATATATAGACATTTTATGTCAGTTACGAAGATAGAAAAGTTCTGCATCTTAAAAAGTAGAAATCAGCAAATATTTAACATTTATAACACTTTAAATAAACAGGTAATCAATTATCAAAATTGTTGGTGATTAATTTTAATCACCATTAGATAAATCAGATCAATGTTTTCATTAGTACTGGGATTCAAATTATGCTAAATTTGGTCTAGTTTGATCAGCTACCCAGACATTTTACTGTCCCCCTTTCATGTTGTATTCACTTATAATGTTTTGTCGGATACAGAATTCCCCACTGCTCCTACTGCTTCAGCAGCTTTTTTTCTGACTGCAAATGCTTGAATTACTAAAACGTAAAATCAAATTTAGAATTTCCCAATCAAATCTATGTATTATCTAATGTGTCACCCATGCCCCCTCTGACTTGGAAGAAAAAGATTTGTGAATGCTAATACAGTATGTGATGACAGTTGGCTGACATGATGATGTGGACTATTGTTATTTGTTATTGTCATGAAGATATGTGAAGTACAATATATAAGTAAAATTGGCCGCTGACAGTCGCTGTTTCCTCTTTCCAGACGTTTTGTGTGGAACTTCTTCAGATTGGAGAATGAACACCTGAATAACTGTGGTGAGTTCAGGGCCGTCAGAGACATCAGTGTGGCTCCGCTCAATGCTGATGACCAGACCCTGCTGGAGCAGATGATGGACCAGGAGGATGGCGTCAGAAACCGGCAGGGCAAGAAGAGCTGGAAGAGGAGCTACAGCATGAGTCTACGCAGGCCACGACTGGCCTCCCAGTGAGTTTTAACAACAATAGATGCAAACATGTGAACATGTGAAGGTGATGGGTGGGCACACTAGGCATGGAAGCAGCAAATTAATAACAAATTTAAAGCCTGTATTACAACTTGGGGTGTGGAGAAGTGGATGTTTCACCAGGCAGGACACTATCAAGTTGCCTGATGGCCAATATAGGATCCAGTGTTGAGGCACTGAACAGTTTTCTTATTACTTTATACGATAATCTTGACTCATATGCTTTAAATATTTCTCATGATTGACTGATTTATTATATTATTTTTCCCACGGAGGGAGTACAACATCAACACAGTATTTTTTCTGTTACACTTGGTTGACTTGAATGCCAATGAAGAAATATCCCTACTATGGAGCAGTAGAAATCTGTTTTCCACAAGGATTTAAGATTGATAAATTTAAGTCCTATTCTTCTTTGTCCATGACCAGACCAGTATTTTTTTTTATTCTAATTGCCATAATCTCCCAATATTTTCCAATGTGTCTAATGTATTAAACACAAGACGAAGTAGGTAGTTTAATATAATCTGTTCTCTTTTCATTGTGCTCATTGTTTTCCAGGCATTGAAAGCAAACCAATGCTTTTGGGCTGTTTGTGGTAATTATTCAGTAATATCTGCTGCTTGTGGTGATTGGTATCTTCAGGATCTTAAAAACGTTGTGGTGCTCATTGAGCACCACAGCTTTTCTAATGTGGTTTAAAAGCCTTTATACTTCCAAAATGAGTTTACAGTAGTTTGCAGCAGTTTAAACACAGTGGAATTAGTGTTAACACATACACATTGTCGGTTTAATAACCAAGAACAGATTATGAAGCAAAAACCTTCAAATCTGTAAGTGGCATCAGCATGCTAGCCTGTGCTGCAACCCTGCATAGTGTGAGTCCATACTGTAAACACTTTCTTTCTTTTCCCCCTGTTCAGGTCCAAGACCCGTGACACCAAAGTTTTGATAGAGGACACCGATGATGACTCCTGACATCAGGCCACGCCCCTCGCCTGGGTCCAGAATTTATTCAAAGGAGGAAACTCCACCTCCTAACCAAGGAATTACCCAGCGAGTTGGGCGTTGAACTCTCAACCAAGGCTGAGTTTTAAACTCTCATGCCTACATAATCCTATCTCTAATGCATGAGCCTCTGCTTGGGTTCAGAACCTTTTCAAGGGAGCTTTCACCTCTTGAACGAACAACCCAGCAACATGGCCATTGAACTCCTACTCCTACCTTCAATAATAACCAGGGGTGGGCTTATCACTTAAACTCTACCTTACCCAAGCAGTGGGTGTAAAACTTCCTGTCGTCCGCAGCCACCCACAGGTGGACTCTTTAACTACAGCCACTCCTCAGCCATTGCTTGGGCTCTTCTCAAAGCCTCAGCCTAGCATGAACAACGCAGCTAAATGGAATGCAAGCCGACCCTGACAGGAAGTGACCCTGCTCCCTCTCGGTGCCACACAGCTCCCGCGCAGTGAAAGGCACACAACTTCAAGCCTACTGCTGTTGAGGACCAAAAGGTTTTCTCTCCGCCTTTAGCTATTAGTTTCCACCTACACTCCCAGCATCCAGGTAATGCTTAGAGAAAGGCCTTGAATAAATTGTGTACCATTCACACCTCAACAGATCTCAAGTCAGCATGTAATTTGGACCTCAGAATGAACGTAAAGCCCCCTTTTACCATAAGAGAATGAAAAGGGTTGAAAAGTGTCCTCCTCCTCCTCCTCTTTTTTGGCCACTTTTTAGGCCTTCTGACCTTCTCTCTGACCCTTGGCGTTTAAGCCAGCCAACAGACTATGCTGACGAACATTTGATAACGCCAATCAGTCACTGGCTTGACTCCCTCGCTCTTCAGCTTAACCCTTCAAATCATCACAGAGCTGCCTACCTGCACCTTACACGCTTTAGAAACACACTCACAGACACACACACACTCACACACCCAGAAACATGCACTTTGTAGGGAGAGTGAATTGGAGCGGAATGCCTATTGTGTGTTCACACACACAAGTAGTGATTTAATATGTTTTATTGTTCATGGATGTGCAACACTTGACCATTAACCTTTTTGAGACCTTGGGAAGAAAACACACGCGTACGTAGACTAGCGATTATTTGTTACCATAGTTGTAAATAAGAGACGGACCAAAGTAGGCAGTTGTGTGAAAATATTCAGAAATATCAAATACTCCTTAAAGAAATAAAGTGTGCTGAGTTCAGACTGTTTGGAACAGCAGCTGGAATGACTGTTCAGCCAAGGAGCTGAGAAGGAATTTAACTTTTGTTTCCGGAAAAAGATGAAGATCATCTTAATCATCCTGCGGTAACTCCCAGTCACCCCATGTGGAAAAACTGTCCTCCGTCTGGAAATGGTTTTGCTGAATGTATGCCAGCTTATTTATGTATGTATGAGTGGGAGAGATGCCTAAATACCACCTGTCAACCCAGGTTTTTAGAAACTTAAGATGAGTCCCAAACAATTTTTATTTCGTCCCCTGAAATCTTGATTGAAAAAAATGAAGGGTCATTTTTGTCTGTTAAACTGGTTCATTGAAATGTTACTATGGTGAAAAGTGGGGAGGTCACCTGTCTGTCACATATTGGTCCAAACCTTTACAATGAAAAGGATGTTGTAGTGAAGCTTGAATTTAAATGTAGTGTCTCTTCCAGCTGGTTTGCTGTTGAAGAATCCACGTGGGAATGAATCTGATGCTGTGTTTAAACCCTTTTGATGCATGCTGGTGGAACTCACCTTCCAGGAACACTTACAGGTGGGTTGAGTCATTGTTGATATTGCCATCTTTCCTCCCTCACAATGCGATTAGTCTTTAGCATGCCAAATTTATAGTCCCTCTCACTACCCCCATCTCCTATCCCCTTCCTATTATCTTGTGCACCAATGCCACCTGTTGCTGATTGGCTGAAATAGTTTTGTGTGGCTTGGCCCAAGCCATTTTGTTTGTTTCCCGTGTACAGAGCCAGGGCTGTGTACAGAAAACAGCTAGACGGTGTCATTGGGTTTCCTAAAATGTAATCGCATTGTGAAGAAGGAGAGATGGCAATATCAATAGTCTTTGACTCACCCCACCTTTAACTCTTTAACAGACAACATTGGTTGACAGAAATAACATTTTTGTCATTAAGATATTTTTATGTTCAGTATGTGGCAGTGCTATCCAACACATTTTGTGAGTCTACTGTAAATCCTCTAATAGTGGCTCAGGCCGTTGTTACCTCATTGGCAGAGAGAACCAGAACTTTATTTTGTCTTTTATTCCAAATGTCCCCTGCTTTCCAGCTAATGCAAACTCAAAACTTCCGTCATGTTTAACTTTTGTCTTGATAAATTCAGTATAATGTACTTTCCAGAACAATAATTCTATCAGTGACACAACAGAGTTATGTCACACTCACGACTTTGCTGCAAGGTTTCTCTTCTCTCACATTGATACTATTCTAGCCTTCCTCTTATTGGTCAACTTTTAATGTGGATAAATCTGCAGGAAGTGAAAAGAGAATCTCAGAGCAAGGGAGTGGAGGATGTTCTGTGGAAATGTACATTATGGTTAATTTACCAAATGAGAGCCATTGTTGTTGGCTTCAAGTAATTAAATCCCCCTCACTGTGTTTTTTTTTCTTTATTTGTCTATGCTGTCCTCACCTGTGACATTATTTGATTTTATATGAGGATTTACAGTACCTCTTTAAAGACTGGCAGTTCTAGGGGCTTGGCTGTGGTGTGTTTATTTTCACCATAGTTTGACAAAGTCTCAATCAGTAACAGGTTAAGCACAATCATCACATCATCATCTGCATACTAGTGAACTCATTTCTGAGATCATCGTGGCCACACTGTAGGCAGTCGGTCGTCAGTCTGTGCTACATTTCATTAGAGCTACAAAATTAAGCCATCTTCTACTGTTTGGTGAAGACAGGTAGTTGTGATTACACTGGAGAAAATGTTTTTCTAAATGTTAATAACAGAACGAAGATATTAATTTTGTTGCCCTTTTCACATTCCCAAAGTGGTTGACGCACTTCTGCAGTGTGACTTTGGTTGGTCCAACTGCAGCTCATGTTGTGATCTTACATTAACTGTTAATTAACTCTTAGAATGTTGTTTAGTTGAGGACGTTCTGTTTAGGTTTTAGTTTTTCTACTCATTACTTTTATTGCTCAGCCATATAACACAAACCATTCTGCTTTCATTGTAAGGAGCTTATTAACAGCTTGTGGATGCTGTTTGCAGTGAATGACAGTGATTTGCGTCTGAAATCCTCCAGGAAACCCTGATTGAAGTCAGTTACCAGTAAGCAATAAGTCTCAAGGATTATGTGCACTTTAATGCCAAACTTTATTTTCTTTGTCATGGTAAAAGCACTCTCTGGGGTTTTTAGTTCTAGTAGAGCTTTAGATTTCATCATCTTGTTTTAGTGGTTATTCTGGGGCTTGCTGAAATATACAGTAGAACACCTATTTGAAGACTGAGATGTGTAATACGTCAGTGTTTAGAGCCTGTTTCATTTGGGTGTCCAACACTAGAAAATCCACTCTTCAAATATTAGCCAACAGTCGAGCTAGCAGGGATAGCAGAGCTTTGGCAGTTAAGTCAATTGAACATTTTTTAATTTGACCATCTTTTTGTGCCAAGTTTTAGATTCAGTGCTCCCTGAGCTGAGTGAATTCTCTATTTCAGTTCATTTGAGAAATCAACCTATTTTTGTAGTGTCCACTCTTACTACATGCTAACATTCCCATGTTGTCTGCTTTTCTTATTGATATGTAGATTAGATTCTTGCTGTTTAGTAACAGCAGAGACAAGAAGAAGCAATATTTGATAGGTCTTTAGAAGTTATGACTTAATGGAGGGCCGATGGGCAAAAACAGAAACATAGTCATGATTTGAAGTGGTCGATTTTTCCTCAGTGGTAACTCTGACGTCCAGTGTGAGCTGTGAGGAACTGTGTCGAGCTTGTGGTTGACAGAATGCCCATGGTTTGAGGCAGCTTGTCTTCCACTGCTTGCATTTCTGCCTGTTTGACAGTAGAAAGAATCACATTTCCTGGTGGTTCCACTGGTGTGCAAGCAAATCATACAACAACATACAGCAATGTTGAAATCTTAGTCTGATCATCTGTGCTGGTAGCAAGTGCCTACAAAGATTCAAACATCGCAGTCAATGCATATTTTTTTGTTCCTTTCTTTGTATTGCACCTGTTTTGAGTATTGTGTTTTTGTTACTGTGATTCTTTTTGCACCTTGATAATCTCCTCTATGATTCCTGAAGGCCTCCTGTAATACTGTATACTGTATACAGCTTAGTCCCTTTGTTCTCTCTTCCCCCAGCCCAAACATCATGGCTGCCGGAGTTCAACAAGCAGCTTTAAGGCCTGGTCACACCAGTGTCTAATACAGTGAAAATCTCCTGCCATTTCTGCTAGTTACACCTTTGAGGGGAGGGAGAGTCCTAAATGGAGGAAGCCATCGTAGCTTATTCACAAAGTCTCGAGAATCAAATATTTTGCTGCTGAATTTAGCCGTACAACTTTCTGTGACCAGGCCTTTAAGGTGCCACAGTGGAGCTTGCTCATATTGTGAGGTGACAGTCAGTCTTTTGGCTGTGCAGGGAGTAGCTCCAGGTTCATAACACCCCCATCCAGGGTGGAGTTATGAACAGAAATAAGCTTGACTGAGAAAATGTTGATCTTAAAAAAATATTGAACTGAAAATCGTAGCCATTTCACAAGACCTTCACTTTTATATTTAAAGTCTTAAGTCTTTGCAGGGTTTGCGGATCAGGTGCAGCTTTCCAAGAATTTTCCTGGATCATCTGTCATTTCTTGATAGAACTGCAAAGATGTTGCTTAATACAAACACTTTCACAAACACGGTTTCTTTAAGCCATTATTGAAAATAAGTGAAAGTGGGTAGGAGTTCAAATTTGGTTCACTAAGAATAACATTTAAACAGTGAGTATTACACTAAATACATATGATATCCGAGGTGTGCTGGTGAGCAGACAGGTCTGTGCAGCGCTCTGGTTTCAGTTTGTTTTGCTTTTGACACCTCTGGCTTTTCTACTTTGCCTTTTGTTGGAGCTCAGGGTTCATCTCTCCTTCACACGCACACAAACCGACACTGGCGCAGATGATAAGAAACAGGTTTGCTCTCACGTTTTCCACGTGTCTACGTTGTCTATATCTTTTAATCAAAATATTTCTACGCAAGCTTTGAAATGAGGGTGTTGCCTTCACTACTTTCTATCTTCTAATATTTCCACGCAGCAGACACAATCATTCCATCCAAAGAGAGAGAGTTTAGTTTTCTGATTTTTAAATGCAGTGCATTTGTTAAGGACTTTTCTTTTGTAATTCCTCAGGTTACTTTAGAAGAAATTAGATTATTATAAAGCCATTCCTGTATTAAAACAGCATATTCCATAGTGACAGGAGAGTGGGAGGCAAGATGCTAGCAGATAGGATTGGAACTCAGGATATTGTGAGCACATTTGCACCTTAGCCTGCGAATTCTGTCACCTGGCCCTTCTTTTTTTTTCCTTGACAGCCCTTATTTTATGAATGTACCATTTGGAACCTCACTCCACGACTGCATTTGTGTCTTACATGAATACCACCTGCTTTAGCTTAGCAAAGGAACCTACAGAAAGTGGGATCATTTCATTTATTTTTTAATAGTTATTTTGTTGAATCAGTATAATGCCAAATAGGCTGATCTCCCCAAAACTTTGTGTTCCTTCACTACCACAGCCAAGCCTAATGGTGCTGCATGCTTTATTTGTTCTGATTCTGAACTTAGCATTTTAACATTTCAGCTGCAGGCAGACTGACGAGACTCCGATTGAGTTGGACTGTGTTGTTTTAGGGTTTGAAGTAGTAAATAATGTCTGTTTGGTTTTCTTTTTCTACATTCCAGACAATGGCTCAAACTCCCATTACACATGAACTCTGCACTGCTTTTGTGTGAATATGTTTGAGACTGTGACAGACAGGTGAATCCCCTTTTTCCAAAAGTCAATCAAATGAAATCCATCTTTAGTGGGAAGGGCTGGGTATTGTTTGTCAGTACTTTTTGGTACCAATGGAAATGTATCCTTGGCATAAAGCATCAAAAGTTAGCATAAAATATCTGGTCAGATTTTGTTGTCAATTTTCATTTAATTGTCAAATTAAAACTTGTATAAAAAGCCATGTTTATGTTTCCCAAAACTCTGGCGTCATATTGGCACTATTGAAACATTTCAAATGATACCCGGCCCTAGTCAAGAGTGGTGGGACATGCTGGACCAAACAGAAGTTCTTTCAGAATGTCTTAAGAATGTTTTAACATGAATATTTTCAACAAACTGATTTTTTTCCATCATTTCATGTTGTAACAGTAGGTTTTGACCAAATCTCACCTGTTGCTTCACAACAAAGCTGCTCAGTGGGCCTCATGCAAGAGCATTTTCTTCTTCTAAAACTCTCTGACTTTTTGCGTTCCAAGTCTGAGAACAAAATGGAGTTGGAGAGAAAATGATACAGCAGGTGATGTTGCACCGTCAAGAGTGCATCGGTTTTCCAAATACCAACCAAACTGTAGAGGTTGTGCTGCAATATGGCAATAAATTCATGAAATGTAAAAATATATGTATTATATATATATTTATAATACATATTTAAACTTCACATTCACTATGAGTTTAAGGGTTTTTGAGAAATTTGAATTTTGTTTGTACATAAGAGAAAGTTAAATTGCTTGTATTTGCCACTTTGGAATTATTCTCTTTGTACAAGTGTTTCTTGCATGAGGCCCAGTGTCGCTTCAGATGTCCAGAGGAGCCTGTTAGACCCAGGTGTGGAAGACATATAGTTTTGTAGTTAAGCAGGTATCAATATTTTGATCAGAATCGATTGGATGCGAAGCCTTGATGTTCAAAAGAGACAGTTACGCTTTGAAGAATCTGAGCATCTTGTTCTACTCTGCAAAGACAGCAACACAACGATAGCTGTGAGGGTTTTTTGCCCTCAGATCTCTACGGATTGATAGGAAAACAGGGTTGTTGCTGAAGCTTGAACTCAGTTTCCCATGGCAACAATGTCCACTCTTCATGTCCAGGACGTCCCAGTCGCTGGTTGTCTGCTCTTTGAAATCATTTGGTGTTAGGTGATCCCCGCCCAGTGAGGATACTGTGTGTCCTCTAATGTGTTTGGAACACCTGTTGGCCGCCAGTTCTGTTGTGTCCACACCAGTCATCATCCTCCAGGACTCACTGAAAGTCTGGGCCTGCAGCATGGAGCCTCTCAGAGGACGAGAATCCAGGCACTTGATTTATGTTAGACATAAAGCCGTGCTGTTCGTCCAATTTTATTATCTTTTTATACCACAAACATGTTTGGTTTTTTTTAAGTAATTTGGTCTGATCAACTCAGCTGAGATACTTGATAATCTGAGACAATCCATGCTCATTGGCCCAAACCTTTCTGTGTGGAACACAGAACACACAAGTCAACCTGGATCAAAGTTCTCCGACATACATGTAGTTAAAACGAAACTTTAAGTAAAATGGAGCCATAATGCGACAAGTGCACCAGACCAGTGTGTTTGTAGGACTGAAAACAGAGACAGAATTTTGATCCACGTTGTGACCCCACCATGGTGTGACCCAGAGCTGTTGATTATACAATACATTATATATTGATGAATATATTGATTAGAAGCATTGTATAATCGGTGACTGTGCTGTGGGTGTTGTCTTGTATGTACAGTAGCAGCGTGATGCTACAGAGGTGCCTGGTTCACCAACCCCTGTTACAGTTTTTCAGTAAAAACAGCTAATGCTCAAAAGTTGGTTGTGACTGGGAGTCTTATTGTTTTCTGCGTCTGTTTACTACACAGGAACTTTGCCATTCCAGTGAAAATTTCTCTGTGATACTTTTGCACTTTTAGAAATTAGGATTTTGATTGGGAGTTTTTTACTTGGAGGGGATAGGCCTATTTTTTTTTACAATAATGTTTTGGTGAGGATCTGAATACTTCTTCCATCACTAGATGTCAGATGTTCTCTGATGGTGATGTTTAAGGTCGGCCAGATATAAAAAAAAAAGTTGGTAGAAGACAACCTAAAAAGATGCAAGTGCTGCCAGTGGTGCTCCACAGTCATCAAGAAGGCACCAATGAAGAGGTATGATGTAAATGACAGTTTGTTTGCTTAGAATACTTCTTAGGCCTATATATTTTTTAAGAGTTTAGATTGATGTAAAAAAAAAATCCACTTTAATGTTGTAATCCTTAAGATTTCAGTTCTGGCTGACTTGGCAACACCTGTGATCAAGTTTCACAAAGTCAGAATTTATCAATAGGAGTGCTTTACAATGTGCAGGTGTTCATGTTATCTTGCTCAGAACATCCACATAATTGGGACTGCACAGTGATGACAATCAATTGAGAAACATTTCAAACAGTGGAATCATGTGCTTATAATTATTACATCACATATCTGTACACATATCCAAATATATTTTGACCACTAAAGACAGGCTGTGAGGCAGGTTCATGTATATATCCTCATGTAAACACACACAAACACACATATGTTTGTTTCACTATCCCCATGGGGACACTCCATTGACACAATGCGTTCCCTAGCCCCTTACCCTGACCCTAACCATCACAACCCCTTACCCTGACCATCACAACCCCTTACCCTGACCCTAACATCACAACCCCTTACCCTGACCCTAACATCACAACCCCTTACCCTGACCCTAACCATCACAACCCCTTACCCTGACCCTAACCTCACAACCCCTTACCCTAACCCTAACCATCACAACCCCTTACCCTTACCCTGACCATCACAACCCCTTACCCTGACCCTAACATCACAACCCCTTACCCTAACCCTAACCATCACAACCCCTTACCCTGACCCTAACCATCACAACCCCTTACCCTGACCCTAACCATCACAGCTGAATGCCTTACCTTAACCCTAAAACCAAGCTTTAACCCTCAAAAACAGTCTGGACCCATGGTAACAGGATTTCCCAATGGGTTGGTGTGTAGTCAGGCCAAAACAAGCACACACACGTTTTTTCAAATATAGATGTTAATCAATCACTGCAGAGGTGGGGGCCTTGTGTTTGCAGTAGCTGTTATTGACCAGCAGGGGGAGATGTTGGCGCATTTTCGCTGACTCGACTTCAGAACAAATTGTTCATCCAGCAGAAATAACTGGTTGTTTATTTGTTGTTTATACATCTGCTGATGTCAAGAGAAGAAAATAAAGAATAACAATGGTTCCTCACACACCTTCCTTCAGTGACTGAGCCGTTTTCAACAGGTGCTCATTGTGTTCATTTGGTGGTTATCAGAGAGCTCTCTATCGCTCTCTCTCTCCGTCCCTCTCTCTCTCTCTCTCTCTCTCTCTCCCTCCCTCTCCCTCCCCCTGCAGCCGGCCCGGCAGTGGTGACATGTACGCCGGCCTGGGTGCGTCATGAGCGGGCCTCAGCTCAATGAACTCCCGGACGACGCGGAGCAGCTCGGGCCCTTCGTGCGAAGCCTGAGGCGGAGGGCGCTGCAGGCCGGCGAGCTGTCCGCCGTCCGGAGCTTCTCCAGCGCCTTCCTCATCAGGTTTCTGCGGGCCAGAGACTTCGACGTGGAGCTTTCTCTGAAGGTAAGAACAGTGACCGATCACTCCAACAGGCCACAGGAGCTGAAGTCAGACTCTCTCAAAGTTCACTGAAAGTTGGCAAACTTTACTTGGCTCCATTTACTTAAGTGTTGAACTCGAGTATGTTGCATGAGACTCTTTTTCAAACCTCTTTGTTCTACAGCTGAGGGCAGGATTGTTCTTCCTCCGCTGCACTGATTGCAGCTGTAGGTCGAAGTCATGTTCCGAATGCAGATGGTCCCTCAGGTTTCACTGATGCCTGCTTGACTCATGTTTGTCCTGAGTCCTGTTGTGATTGGAGAACATAGCGCAGGAGCCTGGTGCAGTTCATGCTGCCTCACTCTCATCACTTCCTGGGACACTTGAATAGAACAGAGTCTTTGTTCATGTTGTGAGTAACACCTGAGCTTTTCCTCCCTGTCACTTTGTCTGCTGTGAAAAAGCCTCTCAGGGAAGGAAAGGACTAAACACGCACTTCAGGTTCAGCTGTTGTCTCCTGGTACCATTCGCTTTCTGGCTTATGTGTAGTGTTGGCTCTTTTATTATCATGTCATTTTTCATCTTATTTTGTATTTAATATTTTTGCATATTCTATATATAAATTCTTAATGTATTGCTTATTGTTGGTTGTTATTGTTTTGTTGTTTTGTGTGGTTGTGGATTTTCCTTGTGAGTTATTTCCTGTAAGATAAGATATTCCTTAAATGTACTTCAAGGAAGTAAAGAGCTTTTTAGCCTCTTTGAGCTTATTGATTTGGTCTCATTGCACATTTTCTACTTTGGTTCTAAAACCTATTAAAGAGTGAACTAATGAGTACATGTTATAGCTGTGTGTCTGTTTGTTGCCTCTACTCATCCACCTTTACTCCAACTGACGATGCAAAAACAAACAGGCTGTGTCAAGTCATATCAAACCAGAGGTCAGGCAAACTGCCCAGTGTTTGGCTCCAGTACTTTGGTCCCGGTTGGCCACTATTTGATTTTGTTGCCTTTTACAAATCCTGTGTTTGCAGATTGCAAAAAACAAATTCCTCTCTTAAAAAGCTATTGAACCAGGGGCGTACAGTGTCTGTTGTATGTTTACAGAGAGGTAATCATACTTCACAGTGTTGTTGCTGTGTTATTACTACAATATTCTTTAAGACTGGTTGTAATATCATATAGTGTTTCACTTGAGCATGTGGGGTGTCAGTGTAGTGGACACAGCTCTTGTTACTGGGTGTCTTTCAGAGCTCAACACGTGCTGCTTTTCCTCATCTGAAAGCAGCTGGAGCTCGGCCAAGTGGGTTGAAGCTCAGCTGTCTGATTTGAATCGCTGATTCACAAACACATTGAACTTCACTTGAGTTCAACTTGAACTTTGAAGCCGCTTTTATTACAAACCAACACTGACCTTGTATTTGCATTTCCTGTTTGACCTCCAGCTGCAGGAGCATTTCACAGATAACAGAGTAGATTAAAGGTTGTAAAAATCATTTGATCCGTGTTAACTCCTGGAAGCATATAGCACATATCTTCTTCACTACACAAATGCAGTCACAGGTGGTGACAGATGTAGTAGAATCCTGTGAATTCCCTGAATGTTGCGTGTGTCCTGTGCAGCTCTTACTGAACTACCAGCGGTGGCGGAGGGAGAGTCCCGAGATCAGCACCTGTCTGTCTCCTTCATCAGTGATCGGCCTCCTCAACATGTCGTACCATGCAGTCCTCCCACAGCGGGACCACACTGGCAGCAGGGTGCTCATCTACAGGATTGGTCAGTATATGTGTGTGTGTTTGGTTTTTAAGCTTTATAATGCCAGATGTAATCATCACAGAGCAATGGATAAGGGCTTAAACAAAATAAGACCATGACACAATCACTTCAAATTCTAATCCTGAAGATTTCAGTCGTGGTTGATTTGGCAACTTGTGTGGTTAACATTATCAACATAACGTTTCATGTTGTTTCAAGTCTGACTTAAAAGAATAGTCAAGTGTCCATATGAACAATGAAAAAAGGTTTTGGTTTGAGAGACAACAGTTAACAATGAGGCTGAACAGCGTTGATCACATGCACGCATCATTTCCTATGATATTTCCAATGGATATTTTTCTCAAATACTTTTATGAATTATAACTTTAATGCCAGAATGTCCATGTAACTTCAATGAATTAAATTCATACTTACTGAAACTCATATCATATAAAACAGGTTATTTCTTTTCAATTCTGAGTTAGTTGTATTGAGTTAGAGGAATTTACTTGAAAGAATGGTTTATGTAAACCCAAATCGATTCAATTATTATTAATTAGATTTGATTAGATTACCCTTATTTGTCTCCCTTAAGAGAAATTTGTCTTGGGTATTCCAGAGAAACACGGTCGATGTAGTAGCAAACGGACAATCAAACATGTACAATCAGTTAACATGTAATATCGCACCCAGATCTATAAACACCAGAACATACACACCAAGAACTGCACGATGTCATTCACCAAGATATTCCACAGATGCCAGACATCAAAGTGTAGCACAAATGTCCTACACCACGATATTGATGATGAACAGTTTGGTAACCTGAACCTAACCATCAGCTTATTCTCTTCGTGAAGGATGTGATTTGGGTCACAGCTGATTATTTTTCTAGCCCTTTTGACCAGGATTTGGAGTTGTAATCTGAGTTTAATAGACAGGTGACCAAACCATGTTGTGATGCCATAACAAATAATAGATTCAGTAGCTGCCCTGTAAAACAATATCATAATGCTTTTACCCACTGCATGGACCCTGAGCCTTCGCAGAGAATGCAGCTGACTAATTCTTGAACAAACACTCCACTTGACAAGCCCTTTGTAACTGAGAATTAAAATGGATCAAGTACTTGTATGCTGTTACTTGCTCAACTCTTTTCCTATTGAAAGTTGACTTTCACCTGCTGTTGTCCTCCTATGAGAAATGCATGGTACCATCTGATTCTATAGGGATTCACCTCCATCTGTTTCAGCCTGTTTAACAGGGCCTGAGGGAGTATAGTTTTAAATGCTGAGCATAAGTCCATAAGTAGTTGAGCATAAGCTGTAGGATTTTCAAGGTGCTGTAGAATAAAGTGCATTGTAGTGTTTAAAGCATCATCAGTGCCTCCACCTTCTTTATAAGCAACTTGGTCAGGGTCTAAGAGATGTTGTACTTTACGTCATTGGTTCCCTACCATAATGTGTTCAAGTGATTTCATCTACACTGACGTAAGTGATACTGGTCTAAAATCTTTCTTATTTTTTTGACCAGGAATGATTACAGCTTTTGCAACATGTATCAACTGAGAGCTGGAATAGAAGTCTTCAGGCTTGGTTAAACCATCAGCAAATGTTTTAAGGAAAAAGAGCCAAAATAGCACCAGGCCCACCGGCCTTCTTAGTGTCTAACTTTTTTGCAAGTTACTATTCTACAACAGTTACTATTCTATCCTGTGTTGGATCACACGTCACTGTAATAGACCGTTTTCTACATTCATCAATATCGTCACTCCCAAAAGAATCAAACCGTTCCCATTTCTCCAGTTCATTCAGTCCATGCATTTCACTCTTGTCAGAGTTCAGGTTGGTCATTTCTTTCACAGCTTCCCATGATTTTTTAAAGTTCTTAGTTGAGAAAGCTTGCCTGACACAGAAACTATGTTGCTGTCATGTTTCCCTTAGTTTCGCCTTCAGCTCTTGTTGAACTTCTCTCAATTCCATTATATCGCCATTGCACAAGGCTTGCTGTTTTCGTCTGATGCAATGTTTGATCTTAGGCGTGACGTAGTCTTTGTCTGTACCATGTTATTGTATCTGTAATACTGTCAATAATATTGTCTTGTTGGAAAACAATCTGTGGCCAGGAAGCAATCGCTTAGCTCCTCTTTATTCCTGTCCTGCCACACACTGACAGTCTCTGAGACAGGTTGGCTGGTTTTTAGGGCAGACTTGAAGGTGGGAATTTGCTGGATGGTGTTATGGTATGGATTTGAAAGGCAGGGTCTGATCAGCATATGCATCTTTAATATTACAATAGTCTTTGTTCACCACCTTATTTTTCCATCTGCTATTATTGACATATTGCTGAAAGCCAGTGATTGAAGTCCCTGAGTGCAAATATTGGTGCATCAGCCTTGTTTTGTAATTACTGATGAACACAGTGGGCTACATGCGAGGCCGCTCTGGATGCATTCCTGTAGTCTCTGGGTAGGTAAAATGGTTTTATAACATATGACTTTAAGGTCAGGAGTGCATACAATGTCTTTTATTTTGTAATTCCTGCACCAAGAGTCCATAAAAACACAAACACCACCTTCCCTTGTTCTTATTCCCACCCATGCTAACATTTGAGAAGCCTTGTAGCTGAACCACTGAACGGTGGTGGTGACATACTACATGCAAACACTGGATGTAATCAGCTCACTCAAACATCAACACGCTTGATGTACTTTGACACACTTTGACACACTTTGACCGACTTAAACAAACTTGCAAATAACCAAAAATGCCTGTCTCTTGTGCCAGAGGAAGTGGAAGTTGTGAAAATGTATTAATTATTCAATTGATTCAATGTTGAATTGTATGATTTCCGATAGACAAATTTTACATATTTGATTGATTCAGCAGACCTATTGGACATTAATGCATTGAGTCTCAAGGTTTATGGTAACTCAGCATGTAATTGAAATTCATGAACTGCAAAAAAGAAAGCCACTGATATTTTTTCAATTTTTTTAAAATCTTTTTTTTTCTAAGATAGCAAACAAACATAGATGTAAAATATGAACGTTTCGATTTCTATCACAACATATGTTCTGCACATGCTTTACATGGAAGGAAACGCATTCAACGTCTTTATTTAACCCAGTGAACTGACGGCGAGTCTTTTAGCTTATGAAATTAATTTTTCATTTGTAAGCAGAAGAATGTGTTATTTCTTCTTTTAAATGGTAAACTGTCTTGCTTAGAGATACATAGAATGCATGTTGGTAAGAAACAGTGGATGTTTAAACATAACTTGTAACTTGTTTCTTTACATAAAAGACACAGCTTAGTTAAAGACTGACTGTCTGTCTGTCTGACTGTCTGTCTGTCTGACTCTGTCTGTCTGTCTGACTGTCTGACTGACTGTCTGTCTGTCTGACTGACTCTCTGTCTGTCTGTCTGTCTGACTGTCTGTCTGTCTGTCTGTCTGACTGACTGACTGTCTGTCTGTCTGACTGACTGACTGACTGTCTGTCTGTCTGTCTGACTGACTGACTGACTCTCTGTCTGTCTGTCTGTCTGTCTGACTGACTGACTGACTGTTTGTCTGTCTGACTGACTGACTCTGACTGTCTGTCTGACTGACTGTCTGTCTGACTGTCTGTCTGTCTGTCTGACTGACTGTCTGACTGACTGTCTGTCTGACTGTCTGTCTGTCTGACTGACTCTCTGTCTGACTGTCTGTCTGTCTGACTGACTGACTGACTGTCTGTCTGACTCTCTGTCTGCAGGACAGTGGCACACAAAGGACTGGTCGGCCTTCCAGGTGTTCAGGGTCAGCCTGATGACATCAGAGATCATCTGCAGGGAGACAGAGACGCAGAGGCGGGGACTGAAGGTCATTTTTGACCTACAGGGGTGGACTTTAGGCCACGCCCTACAGATTAACCCTTCCCTCGCCAGAAAGATATCCTCTGTGCTTTCGGTAGGCCTACGATCGTGCTCCTGATCATGTTGGATTTCCTGTTAACACAACTTCTGCTATGTGCTATAAAGCTAGACACTTAACTCTTCATATGCTGTGGTGCTGTGCTGCATATGGGCAACATTTTTATTGCTATGCAGATGACCATTTTTTATGAAGATATTATAACAGGTTTTATCAAAAAAATGGAGAACTTGAGGTTTCAGCTAACCACATTATGACAGCATGTAAAACCACAGGCAAGAAATGTGGATGTTATCACAGTAACATTCCAGTCACTAACGAGGCTGGCTGAAGGGAAGCACATCAGCCTCATAGTCAGATTGATCTGCCATTTTATTTTGCTTCATTTGTCTGAGGTCATGTTCGTTTTAGCAGTTCTCTGTTTGGAAGCATTTATTATTTAGCCTTAACCAATAATTACAGGTAAACAACCTGTTGACGTCTTTTTTTACTTCACAGTAGTTTGAGGAAATATGTCAATTTCAGACTTGTTTTTCCTGAAAATTGAAGCCTGTATAACTATAAATTCTCTCCTACTCTTTTGGACATTTTGATTTTTCTGGCTCTGGCACAGGAAGCAAGCCTCAGCCCAAAGCAAACAGGCTTCCATTTTAAAAAACAGTACACAGAAGAGCAAAGGTGGCTGTTAAAAATGTTTAAAGAATTATTGAAACTTATCTTAAAGAAGACTAAAGAATAATGAGACAGAAGAGAATATTATTGATCTATTCTGTGGTATTTTTTCACTAGAGAATTTAGCCTTTTTTTTCTGCAACATTATTCTTTCCAGTTTACTTCTTTCCGGTTTTCCTTTCGGACTCTGCATAATCAGCACATCAGAAGCAGTTTCTGAGGATCTTGTGTCCTGTAAACAACAGTGATCAGTGTCTTCTAGCGGCAGGAAACACAACTTGTGGGTGTAACACCTGCAGAGATGAGCCGTAGTCTTCCAAAAAATCCTGTGATATTTTGATGATGGTTGTGGAGAGAGCTGTCCAACACAAAGGCAAAATATTATTCATCAAATCATTAAGTCAACCCTCGTGCCCTGTTTTTTTTCCGTTGTTGTTTTTCCATTATTTCATTTATCCAGATTTTTCCTTTAAAATGTCACTCCTCTACATATACACATACAGCCAAGAACTCTTTCTTACCAAAAGCACAAACTACATGGTTAACTTTTTTCACATTCTTGCAAAATGTCTTGTATTGACACTGATAGTAAAAACGAAATATAGACTCGAAACACTTGATGTTGATTTGATTTTGCAGTCACCAGCACCTCGTGCACCCACCACCTTTTTTTTAAAGTCTTCTGACTGATGCTGTGCAGGGTTTGATACTGCTTGCTCAATTAGTTTTTGTCCTTTGCATGTTCAGGACTCTTTTCCACTGAAAGTTCGAGGAATCCATCTGGTCAACGAGCCAATGTTCTTCCGGCCGGTCTTCGCCATGATTCGTCCCTTCCTGCCAGATAAGATCAAACAGAGGGTCAGCAGCCTGTTGAACACACACACTGATCACACTACAATGCAGAAATAACCACCTCTGTAGAAATGCCTTCATACATACTTTCAAAATCAATCCCTCTCTCCCCACTCTAGATCCATATGCATGGACCTGATTACTACGACACTTTAAGCGACTTCTTCTCTCCGCCTGTCTTGCCTCCAGAATATGGAGGGGAGGGGCCTGGCATAGAAGAGGCGTGTCAGGACTGGACCAATCAGCTGCTTCAATCAGAGAATCTCCTGCAGCAAATTGCCGCCCACCCAACGGGTGACATTTCCATTACACCTGACGACTGCTTGATCTCAGAGGAAGCGGCGACTGAACAGCTCTAAGAGGGATGATGTTTGGAATTTTGGCCTGTTGAATCACACATGGTTGTTTTGGGGTTTTTTTAACTTTGGATCAAAACAGCCTAACACGCTCTCTGGCAGCCATTTCTGAGGACCTTTACTCTCAAGTACTCACTGTACAAGTTGTTGGCTGCATCAAGAAAGCTGTCTGTGCTGCCTTAGAACATTTTAGCACTGGACTTGTGTTTACATGATGTTTGCCTGCCAGCTAACTGTCTTCCTTGTGACATTGCTCATTGAACTGGACCAAAGTTCACTCATTAATCTGATGTTTGCATCTTCTAACTGAAATTATATAAAAATTTAAAAAAAAACATCAAAAGAAATGTAAAAACAACAATTAGTGAATTTAGTGGTAGTTGTGAGACACACTGCACAGAGGTCTGAGCGGATGGATAAACTGCTGTCCTTCGTCAAGAAATAGTTCCAGCATATAACAGAATTGTTGTTTATGCATTTCTGCTAATGTGTTAGTTAAACAAACAAGATGCATCACATACATAATGAAGCTTTAGAGGTGTTCATAGACATTTTTTTACTTTGGAAAGAGCCAGGCTATTTGTTTCCCTACAATTTTTATGCTAAGCTAGGCTAACCATGTCCTGATTCTGGCTCCATAAGTACGGACACGGTAATGGTAGTGATATCAATGTCCTTATCGTGCTCTTGAAAAGGAGGCAACTATGCATATGTGTCACAATGTTGAATTTGATTTGAATGTAATCAATACATTTTTCATTCATTACATTTTAATTCTGCTAATATCTGCTAGCTGAACAGTTTGTTCAGTGTAATTGAGCCGACTCTTCTTCTGCCATTGAGGAATGTTGCTGGGTGTTGCTGTGTGAATGTCACATCAACACAGGTTTTTCAGGGATCTTTTCTATACTGGGACATTTGTAACTAACAGCCGATGCTCCAGTGGAGCTCAGGGAAGGATTGGCTGGAGATGTTTGCAGCAGCTGCAGGACACCAACCTTCCACCTGAGGACTGTCCTCAGCCAGTGAGACACTCGGGTCTGTCAGCTCGGAAGTTTGCCCTGCTTGAAAGAAACGACCATCTAACTGTGATTTTGTGAGTCACTGTGAGAGTTTGATGCTTTGTAAAAAAAAATACCTGGGGCCAAACACTTCCCCAACAGTGTGTTTTCACCATGTCACCATGGACCCTGCTTTCCCTCCCACTTTGCACCACATCCAGACATTCACTTTATCAACCAGCCAGACCAATCCACGCAGTCTTCTTTCCGTTCATGGTTGATCACTTGAACTTTGGTCCCTATTTTAACAGTTGAAAAGTTTACTTTTTTTTTTTTTTTTTTTTTTTACATTTTTGTAGAATTTAGAAAGAAACCTTTGACAATGTTTGTACCAATATTGTACACATATCCCAATATCCAGGTATTATAAAAAATGAGAATCTGCTGTACACATTTCTCATTAATTGATGTAAAACCTAGAATAGGTTCATATTAACAAAAATCTTTTTTAATTATGAATTTCACTCTTTTAAAAAAGGAGAATGAATGTCTTTGGTGCTTGGGTCATGCTAAGCACATAAAAATTTTATTGACTATATATAATTACATAATGGAAAAGCAAACACAAGGGCTAAAGTTATGATGTTCTAGTGTTTTTACTAATTTGACAGATACAGTATGATTGAAATGATTTCTTTAACTGGAAAAATCTTATTATTTAACAAATGTTCACCCATAATCTTGCATGTTTGCTAATGAGTAAACAGGCAAGATTTGTGCACATTAATGGGTCAGTGAACTGAGATGTTGTCAATAAATGGTATGTAGGAACTGCAGGTCTCATTCATTTTCATGTGTGTTTCAAGTTAATCACCTGATACATGGACATGCTATTTGAGGCTCAAGCTGCACAGAAACACTGCACAACATAATGCTTAAATCACCGATACTACCGGTTATTTTAAGTACACCAAGCACAAAACATCACTTAAAAGAACCTTTAAGTGACATTTTCATACATTGACCCCTTCCTTGACACCGAAGCCCAGTTTTCCTCCCAGCCACTGGGGATGCACAAGCCAGTGCTTTCCTGATTGCTGGTCTCAAGCCTGGATAAGTGAGGTTGGGTCAGGATGGGCTTTTACAATGAAAAGCCTTTGCCAAATCAAATCTGTCGATCTTCCATGGGGGCCGCCAAGATGGTAACAGATGATCCACTGTGGTGACCCCCAATAGTGAGCAGCCAGAAGAAGATTGATTTACTTGAATAATTACATCAAAATATTGAATCTGAATAGCACAAATGGAGTTTGGAACTGAATTCCAGTAAACTTGAAAGTGAATGTAATATTATGAAACTGAATGCATTTGCTCTGAAACTGTATTTAAGAATTTTAAAATTTAATTTAATTATATACTTCTACATTCAGTTCCTCGACATCCGGGCTAATGCTGGTAACCATGCTGAAATGTGACATTAATATTTTGAAGTTACACACACTTTATTGCATTTGCACACAGTTCAACACTCCATTTAAAACTAGAAAGCACTTTGGTGGTTTGGTTTGGTGACCTGGAGTAACCCAGTCCAGTATAGGTGGTTAATCATGGCTGGTCTCCACAGTTTCAGGTTGTCACGCTCCCTCTCTTTGCAGCAGCATCCAAAGTTTTCCCTCGACCTGTTTGAAAACACATCTATATAGACAGTTGAATTTTCAGTGAAAATCAAATACTGTTTCTTTCTTTGTGCACTGTCACTGTCCAGACCTTTGATCAGTGTTAGCTGGTCAGTAAACAGGACTCCCAGCCCCACTTAGTCTAGGAATCATTATTTACCCTACAACTGTGCAAAAGCCTGAGACCAATCCACACAGCAAGTGCAACCACAGTTCACTTTTGGCAAGATATATATAGACCAGTGCACGGTATATGCCTTTTTTCTCAACTGCTTATCCTCTACACAGTATAGAAGATCTCAGATCAGAAGTTAATTATGACCTTGTGTTGTACAGACTGTGTACTTAAAGTACTGTGGGTTGTCATGACCTCTGCCCGAGCTGTTGTCCAGTCAGTTTTTCTGCAACTGGAACAACAGAAAATGTAGCTTATTTTCTAAACATGAGCAGATTTGACGATTGTAGTCTGTGTGCAGTATGAGCTACACTGAAAAAGGATGAGCAATAAGGAAGCTGAGAAATCACTCAATAACAAGATTTTATAATAATTAATAATAATTAACTGTGGACTGCATAAGGACTGAGAAAAATCACTCAACCAATTTTGACTTCGTGTAATTCACAAACCTTGTGATTCATACGTTTCCAAACTTACTGAGGAACCTGTGTGTGTTGACTACCTGTGAACAGACTGAAAACACCTCTCTGGGGTTGACACAGAGAGGTGACAACTGCAGAAACACATCTTCCATCATCTCTCCAACCACTAACTTCCCCTTAAGGCGCTATTTCAAAAGTGTTTTGTTCACATTACACCACCTACCATACATACACAACTGAAATAGGTTAAGTGCAACTTCTCTGTGTTTGCACAGCATCGTGTACACGCCCAAACAGTTAATCATTAAGCCCAGTTAGAAACAGAAACCATGCCGAAAAGATTTTTTATGTTTCACTTTGGTTCATTACTGTCTTGCTGATCTGTGTAGACTTGCATTCATAGTATCTTAACAACAATAAATCATTACCGTACTTACAAGGTATATTATAACTCAAGATACTTGCAAGACTCTTACAGTGCTTTTACACTGCATCACATCACATTTGGAGAAAAACTCCGCCTTCACAATCAGACATGGAACACCTTTCACATGTGAAAACATCTCGTATAGGTACATATGACTTTTAGATCTTTCATATAAATTCACATGATGTAAGCCTGTATACTTTTCAGATATTTCACGTGAAAACAACAATTTCGCAGGTAAGAGATTTGTTTGTCACGATTGTCTGCTGATGTGATGCAAACTGACTTGATGAAATCTACAAGTTAATCAACCGTTTCCTGTGTCCTTTCCAAACCGTTCCTCTTAAACACAGGCACCAGTGACACTCACTGAGTTTCCTTCAGTGTATTTACATTTTAACTTTTGAATGCAAATATCAATTATTGTTGCAAAGCAATACATTTACAGATGAACAAATATTCCTACGCAGAACTAACTGGCATTAGCATGACTTAGACATGGCTTGAGTTTACCCAGAAGTGGTTCTGTCATCAATTCACAGTTGAGTATTGACTTTCAAATTTGCCAAATATAAAATTGGCAGGAACTTTACATTCGTGAAAGGAAAAGATTATTTACAATATATAGTTTTAGTGATTTACTGTGCCATTATGACTTGAATTGCAGGAAGATGTTCATATGTTGTTAATCATTATACAAAAGTGAGACTAATCCAGTAGATCCTCACTGCAGATGGAACATTTGAGCTTTACATGTGCACTTTAACACCACCTGCCAGGGATTTGGAGCGACATAATGAAACAATTGTTTATCAAATTTAATTTATGATTTATTTATTTATTAAATTTATGAGGATTTCGCAGTTTGTTGAAGTAGCTGTTCCTTAGTCTGGTCGTTGGGTGTTAATAGGCCTGACATTTGCCATTACTTTCCTACATGCCTGTATGAAGGCAGGGGTTTAGCCTACGTAGGACTGCTTTTATTCATTTTCATGTATCGTACATTTTAGATGGTTTTTTTTTTCGCAATATTTGTGTGAAGCTAACAGTTCATCTCTGTTCCCTAGTTGTCTGCTGGCAAGCCTTTACAAAATACATTAACTCAGAAGACAGTAACATCAAGTTCACACAAGAGGCTACCACAGCTGTGCCGTACACAGTAAAGAGGGCAGGAGTGTCCACACTGACACACACAGGTACATACAGGAAACCCACACACACAGACCAATGTTACCCACTGGAGTATAAGTTAGGAGTTAGCAGAACCCTGCAACACGGAGATGATAGTGTACCAACAAGTGCCAAGAGAAGAAGCCTGAACATCTGAGGGACACACTTAAAGCTTGTGGATACACTAACTGGACCTGTGTGGAAACAGCCACAAGACCCATCAGGGATACTAACAGTGCAGGTGATGAAGAAAAAGAGAATAAATGCAACAGCTTTCCACGTGTGTCTGGAACATCTGAGAAACTCGGGGGATTTTCAACAAACACTGCATCTCTGTGTTTTTCAAACCCAGCAAGACACAAACTGGTCCACCCAAAAGACCTCACACCCAAACACAAGAAAGGTAATCTGGTGTACGCAGTCCAACGCAGGGAGGAACACACAGACTTCTATATCAGGGAAACCAAACAACAGTTAAACAAACACATATCTCAGCACAGGAACAACCATTCACAACTCCAACAATGACCGTTTACACTTGGCATCAGGTGTCTCCAACAACTGTGTTAATTGTTGTTACAGGCAGAACAGCCAGAAGATCTCAGATCAGAAGTTAATTATGACCTTGTGTTGTACAGACTGTGTACTTAAAGTACCGTGGGTTGTCATGACCTCTGCCCGAGCTGTTGTCCAGTCAGTTTTTCTACAACTGGAACAACAGAAAATGTAGCTTATTTTCTAAACATGAGCAGATTTGACGACTGTAGTCTGTGTGCAGTATGAGCTACACTGAAAAGGGTTGGGCAATAAGGAAGCTGAGACATCACTCAATAACAAGATTTTATAATAATTAATAATAATTAACTGTGGACTGCATAAGGACTGAGAAAAATCACTCAACCAATTTTGACTTTGTGTAATTCACAAACCTTAGTCTCACTTTTGTATAATGATTAACATCTTCCTGCAATTCAAGTCATAATGGCACAGTAAATCACTAAAACTATATATTGTAAATAATATTTTCCTTTCACGAATGTAAAGTTCCTGCCAATTTTATATTTGGCAAATTTGAAAGTCAATACTCGACTACCTGCCAGTCAATTAGAACCCGAAGAAGCCCCTTGGATGAGAGGTGAATTGTCCAGTGGCCCTAGATTTAACCCTCCTTAGATAACCATGACCTGGATGACTGACAATCTTCACAGACAACAGGTAGCAGAGATTAAGACTTGTCAAACACAGGTGTAAGTGATAACAGGATGGTGCGATCATGTACGGTTCACAAAGATAGCCACATGTTCTCTTGCCAGAGCTTCTATGCCATAAATGACATAAAATAAGAAGCAACAATAGCTTATATCAGTAAGTAGCTCTGTCATGAAGCAGTGGGGCACTGACTAAACAGCAATGTTCCCTGAACCTCTCCTCCAAACCGACACACACACATTCTGATGGATGGACAACAAGGCATAAGCTACAGTTACACCAGTGACCATACTGTGTTTGCATAAAGTGGGTCAGAGCAATCCAGGCCATCCTGGCAGAGTGGCTGTCTGGCATGGTCTGTCAGCAGAGGGCGTAAGAGAGCTGCTGGACAGAGTGAGAGCTGTGACTCAATCAAGGCCGAATACACAGTCACCATGGTAGAGACCAAGCCCAGAACACACACACGCGCATCCCAGTCCAAATCCTTCCTTACAAATTAAAGTAATTTTTGACATTTCTGCTTTATTTGTGATATTGTGACAGCTGGAGAGAGACAGGAAAGAAAGAGAGAAGGGATGACATGCAGCAAAGAGCCTGGGCTTGAACCAAAGCCAGGCTGCTGCAGTAAGGACTCAGCCTTGATACACAATATGCACCATCTCATTACAGTTGCTTTTGTTTTATTTTATAGTGTAATAAAATGAAGTGCTTGGACCAACACTTTGGAGCAACGGCGGGTGGAGTACATACATACATAAATAACAGAAATGGAAAAAGTTAGAAAATAGAATACTGCCATTAAATAACTGTTGTGTAATGCTTTATAAGTCAATTAGACAGAAAATATCTGTTATCTGATAATGTCTGTTTGTGTTGGGAAGGGCGTAGGAGTCACACAGTACAGCTGGCTGGCAGTGAAGTGACTCAGCAGGAATCTTTCCAACCTTTTTCTGCATCATCATCTTGTAAAGTGCTTTCCTTCATTGCTGCCTTTTCTGTAGATATATTCCTGTGTCAGACAGGAAACTCACTGATGCATTTCCTGTCAAAGGTCTGTGACGGTAAAAACAGAAATCTATGGACTTCATTTGATAATAGTCTGCAGCATCCTCATCTGCAACACTAAAGGTTGACATAGTAGCCCATTCACACGCCGCTGTGATGCAGATGGGGGGGAATTCCATTTAATTAAGCCTGTAAAACTGTTCCCCTCATTGCAAATCAGAGGATGTAATGGTCTTCATAGGACTACAAAGACTCATTCACCACGCAAGACACCTCTTCCAGTGATTTTCTCTTCCACAATACCCTCCATTTCACTGTGGAAAAGTGTCTTTTGTCCTACAGATACTGTACTCAACCTCTGTCCACCACCAAGCTGATAGTGAGTCCAAGGAGATAGACCTGCGCTGCTTTAAGCTCTGATCTAAGGGGTCAAAAGGCAACAGATGGCTTACCTGCCAACAACAGTGGGAGTGTGTTTATTCTGTGGGTGGTTTCTTTAGTGATGGTTCATCGGATGTTTAATCACACTCCATAGGATCCTTGTAAAGTTTTGTTTGGTATCCTCCTTAGGAGCCTAGGCCACAAACAGAAATGTTGTGGACCCCTCTCCTGATTTGTAGACCAATCAATGATTTGGTTAATAGAGAAATCAATTGGAAGAATAATTGATAAAGAAAATAATAATGAATAATGAAAAAGTCAATGCTGACTTAAGGCATGAGCTGTAATACAAATCCTACTCTGCTGTAAACAAGAATGAGTCAAGAATTTGTACCATTTGTTTGCATTGGCATCCACAATGATCTTCCAACAATCTATCACTGTGGTATGGGAACATCGTGCATTAGAAGCTTGCTGGTATTACATTTCCTCTAAAACATATTGGCTAATACAAATGAATTGTATTTGGAGATGATTCACAGGAGACAGGATTGCTATAATTATGGCATTTGTAACTCCCTCAAATCATCCTGTACAGGGAGCCAGTTGAAGTTTTTAACAATATATTGTGACACAAAATACCCCACAAACACACACACCCATCATGCAAATTCCATTCAGGTGATTAGATCACTCTTCAGATCTACTCCACTCAGTGATTAGGTCAATTCAGAGCTCTCCTCAATCACTCAACCATACATACAGTATGTAGGGACAACTGTCTTTCTCACAGCACCCTGGGGCTTTGTTGTCTGTGAGCTGACCAAATGTGATATGCCTGTGAGATAACCAAATGGTCAGTGCTCCGCAGGAGGGGGTGCTTGTGGATAGTTGTAAATGTTGTGAAAGTGCAAACAGTTTTACAATGTATGTGATGTTGGTCTCTCAGACAATGGTGCTGCTAAGAGGTGACCGGGGGGCACGGCCAAACTCCTAAAGTCATTGCCCTGCCTTGCGACTCACATTTGCTTAATATACTTCTGAGGATGCATAATATGCTTGAAATCAATTCATACATTTTACACTAAGTACTGTTCATTTGAATGAGTAATGTATATTTTTTCATAATAGTGAGAGCAAATAACAAATGCACAGCCAGCCAGCCACTTTTGCCCATCTATCACTGTGTCACACTCTGACCCCTCCCCCGTCCTGCTAGAATTTCTGCAATTCAGGTATGCATTTTGGTTTTGGTGTGCCACCCCAAGATATAAGATAAGATAAACCTTTATTCGTCCCACAGTGGGGAAATTTGCAATTTTTTTTATTCAGAGACCCCATCTGGCCACCCCTATGAAAAAAATCTGGGGGTGCGACTGCTCTAGGGCCTATGGAAAATGAAGGCTGTATTACATTATATGTTGGCATTTTTTAAACAGCATTTCAAAGCAAGTATGTTTGCATCATTGTTTCCAAAAGTCCACCTGTCCAGACCACATTCATGGAGTTTTTAAAGTAAAAGAGTGTTAGCAGCATTTTCCCAAGTCTCCATTTCAGGGCTTCTAAAACACAAAAATATATTAGTGTGGATATAGCCAAAGACAGCATGTAGATGGTTTGTCTGCAAGGCATCTGCAAATTGTTTGTATTGTGTTTGAGCAAAAGACACCTAAAGGAAAAATTACCTCAATGGGCCAAATATATTAACACAATCATGGTTACAAATTATTAGCATTAAGTTGGGGTAATGAACAAGGTTAGAAATGGTTAGGTGTGGATATTAGCTCGGGGTGGGTATGTTTAGGCAAATGTTTTATGTGTTTATGCTTAAGGGAAGCACTTGTGAAGCCAGCTAACAACTGAAGAAGCTTCTTGGATGAGAAGTGAAACGTCTTCAAGAATCTGCCACTGATTCAACCCTTACTTGAAAGCCAGCTAACAGTTTCAGGGAGTCCTAACACACATCACCTGAGGCAGAGCTAACCATTGACTTTTACATGCTTACATAAACTGACAAAATGTAAATAATCTTTTTGGTTGTTTAAAAGTTCAAAATTGTAAATTATACAGTGAATTATACAATTGATTACTGTTGAATTTTCCATTTAGCTGCTCCTGGCTTCTGGGTCCTGTTATAGTGCACGGGCCCTTAAATATGATGCAGTCATTGTTACCTATGAATATTAATATGAAAAGCCAACATGTGAAAAAAGCCTACAGGCTGAATTTTGAAGTTTGGCAAGCTCAAAGCTGCAAGCCTGTCTTTTGTCCTATTAAAATGGCTGAAAGTAACCTCTTCCAAGACCCTGTTTGCAACAATACAATCAGAAACACTATGGACATCACAAAATATATGATGTAAAGGAAATACTAGAGCAATTCTGACTGACTACATGTCGTGGATTCTGTGTTGACAGGGATATTTTAGAATATATATATATATACACACACACACATATATAGGCTATATATCCAAATTGAAACCATATATGCTACTGTACATCAAATGAATTAAAAGCCTATCAAGTCGGTCGTTTCAATTATTTTGACTGTACTATATCTTCTGACAAGTAAGAAGTAAGAAGGCCAGGAACACATGCTGCTGTTGTGACATGCTTCTGTGTTGATATATTCGACATTTAAATTAAAAAAATGGTGTGGAGACAAAAAAGAGAAACACCGCGATACCAGCCGATCAACCATCTTGCCACGTTCCAGAGCAGCGGAGGGGGCGGGGTAAAGATAAGACTATCCACACGGTTGAATAAGCTCAACGCCTCTCGAATTCCATTGGTCTAAAAATACTCCCGCCACGCCCATTTGGGTGTAGTGCGTCTATGATTGGCCGAGAGCGCTGTCAGTCCTGAAGTGGACGGGGTTTCCATGGTTGTGAGTTTTATGAGGCAGGAGGAGAAATTCTGATTTTCTTTTACTGCTGAAAGTCTCTCTCTTCTCTCCGAGGTCCTCCAGCTCTGCTGCCACACATTCGCCATGGCTTCTAAGAAAACCGCTAAAGTGCACATGAAATCCAAAGGTGCGTTGCAGCTTTCCTTTCTCTCTCCTTCTATCCTGGGCTGCAGTGGTGGGGGTGATGCTTTCACTGGCAGGCCTTTCAAAGTTAATCGGGTGTCAAGCTGTTATTTCATTCAGGGCCCTCGTCCTGGCTAGATACCTTCATTTAGGTTAGCATTTGAAAATGATGTGTTAGCTGGTCCGTGCATGTGAGCTGGTTTAGCCGTGCTTAAGCTGGCTTTATAGAGCATGTAAACACTTTTTTTTTTTTTTTTACATAAGCCATGCTGGTAGCCTTTAACACACAGGGCTCCCAACGTCGCCATGAATTAACATTAACGTTAGCCCTTTAGCTTGCCACTAAATAATATAGCAGCAAAAGCTCCAAACGTGTAACATTACATGATTTCTTAACCAGCGTCGTTGCATTAGCTCTGCCGTTCAGGGACACATCAGCTGGTTGACCATGGCGACTCCATCTCGTGGGATTACAGTGGAACTCGCACGCGAGAGATAACGTTAGCCTGCTTTGGTGCGGGTTTATAGTTTAGTCTGCCTGGAGGCCTGGTGGCTGAGCAGGAATAGTCAGCCTGTTCTTGTTTGGTTAGAGCCACCGAGCTGTAGCAGCATTGTACCAGAGTATGTGTTCACCCCGGGGCGCGAGGCACCCCGCCCCCAGTTCTGCCGAGTCACTCCTCTGAATGCTCACGTGTCAGTTTGAGGAGCCGTGGGTGGGGTAATACGTGGCTCCTGGGGGTCTCCGTCAGCAGCCGAGCCCCATCCAGGAGCTCGTCCCCCCAGGCCTCTTGTATAAGCTCCACGGTGGAGTGCGGTGCGCGCGGCCCATTCAAATATTGTGCCGTGTTCACTTACTAATATTTAATCACATGGCACGAGTCCAGTGTGAGACAGCTCTCTGAAATCAACGACTCAGCACTTCGCCCGCTTGTTTTCAAAATACTCTTCTCCTCAAATATAATCTCATTGTACTATGTTAAGCTCTAAAAGCTCCTGGGGAGGGTCATTGGAATAAGTTAATTAGACGTTTATGCTGCATTTTCTTATGATTTCTTATGGTACATGAATGTTGATGAGTGAGGCGGTAAAAAGTTTGACACGTGGCTGTGGGTCGAGCCCATGTTGTGTATATTGATGCAAACTATAAGAGGCGACCACTTCGAGTACACTCTGTCCTCTACCCACTGCACAGGATTGTCAAGTCCCCCTGTAGTAAATACTACAGCCCAACTTTAACAGACTGCAGGGGTACCACGGGACACTATGAACACCTAACATTAATTAATTAATATGGTCTGTATAAACTTGAATTACTCGATTGCATCGCACCACACACCACTTTCCAGATGAATGAATAGACAGCTCAAAGTGTTGGCACACAGATGCTAGGCATGTTTTTCTTACATTCTAGTGATTGTGGCTTGATCTGCAGAGTTCATATTGCCCCATGTTGTGGCAGATCAAAGGGAAGGTTAATGTTAGAAAGCCCAGGGAACAAAATGTTCAGTTTTCGTGTCTCATTTTCAAACCCCGCCCCCCACAGTCTCTGTGCATGCACATATGTATGGTTCAGCTACACTGGTGATCACAATGAACAATAGATCTAAATATGAAGGAAGATCTTAGAATGCACAAATTCTCATTTTCCAGCAGACAGTGGGATTTACTGAATTAAACTTAGTTATTTTGTATGATTTTATTAACAAGGACACTTAATTTCAGATAGATAAATAAATAGATATACTTTAATGTCCCAAACTGGGAAATTCTCATAGTTGCATACTGTATGTGTGAGTTGTCAAGTACAAGTACAATAACTCATAACAGAGTGCAGCTTTGAAAGATGTGTGACACATTAGAATGAGTGGATGTTTAACATAAGTATTTTTGTGAGAACTCTGGCAAATGTGGCTCCTTAACGCAATCCATTGTTGCAACTCCTATAGGGAAATGTCCTTTTAACTTTGGTCCATCTGGACGATCAGGAACATGTCTTCCTCAAGGAAGTTATGATTTCTTGCCATTTGCACAGTTGATAGTGAGAGTGGTTTTCTGGAGCAGGGTAGTTTAACTAAGCCACAACTGAAAGAGAAATAAAGGCCTGCGTACTTTGCATCTATTTGAGTTGCATCATGTGATCGAACACGAACACGACAGTGGCTTATCAGAAATTGATTTTGACTCGCAGTCAAGCCTAAAAGGATACTATAAACACTGAATTGCTTCGAACATGCCACTAACAGTCCAGAGGCATTCAGTCTGAAATGCTGTGTGCTCATCATATGATTGATTGAATCATGGATCTCTGAGAATATACAAGAATGGTATTATCAGTTGAGTTCTCTTTAAGTTTGCACTTTACTTGAATCTTAGCTTCATATTTCACGCATTTACCTTTTTCGATTATTTCCTTGTTGGTCATGTGTTCTTTTTACTTTACTACATTATGTGTCATTTCAATCCCTCAGGACTCCACCCCTCAGCAAAGGGCTGTGAAGTTGGCAGAGCTGACATGGTAACAGCCTTGTCTGTTCCTCTGGGTCTGGCGTGTGCTGCTGTGTTGTGTTTTTTGCATTTGCAGAGTGTGTCGTTTTTAACTTAAACCCTGTAGACGGAAACATTGCCATGTAACCTTGCATGAAAGTGCAGTGTTGTGTGTATTTGTGTCAGGGACTAAGTTATGGCTTGGTGTTGCATAGTGCTGCCTTCTGTTGAATCAGACATCAGTCCAGCACAAATTCAAATAAGAGAACAGTAGCTTCAGATGCATCATTCTTTATGGTCATTATAAATAGACTACAATGCAGATCCTTTTTATAACTCTGGCCAGGATATTCAAAATCTCAGGGCCACTTTAGCCGAACAGTCATCATACAGATCAGACCAGACAATTCTTGATATTAGGATTATAGGAGAAGGTGACATACTGGATTTAGTTGTTATCAAGCTTTACTGTAAAGAAATTTAGGTCAGAATAATTTGAATGATGCTTTAATCACATCACTGTTTCCCATTCCTCCACATCCTTGTTTGACATGTTGAGTTTTTACTTAGTTAGCTTAAATATAAGTGCAAGCAAGTTTTATTTTTAATGTACGTAAAGCATCATTGTTTTTGATATGCTTACTAGCCTATAGTGAGTATTGTGGTAGAATCAAACTGCCTACTGTAGCTATGTATGAGGTGTTTCCTTAAGACTGTGTTTTTAATGGATCCCAGCCAGAAAAGTCAGAAACCAGTATTATCTGTTGCCTTACAGTATAATCATTTATAAGAAATGGCACGTGATAATTGGAAGTCTAGTATTATAATATATTATTATTATACCAAAGTTTGTTAGAAAATAAAAAAATGTCCTCTTTGCACACGGGTTCGAATACCATGCTGTGTGTGACTAACTTGTTTGCAGTGAGCCAATGATATAATCTAATTGGCGTGACACAAACGCAACAAACAGCTCTAACTAATACTAGTGACTTTCTGGGGATTTCTCACAACAAAGCCAGGCATGGGATTTGTTTCCTGCCCTTTTTGTTGTGCCTAGATCACAGCCTCCATCATTGGAATGTACTGTGTACCATCACAGATACTGGCGCCATGAAATTGAACCAAACAGGCCCACTGGCAAGTGCTGCACTAAAAAAGTGTCTAGAGTGGATGTTGTTGGCTACTAGGTGGATGTCTGTCATCCACGTTTTTTTTTTAACAGGCCCTTAACATATTGATTCTATCAACATGGCCCTAAAGGTGTATGTCTGTCTGTCTGTGTCTCACTTCTAAGCAGCTGTTTTAAAGCTGATTAAGGGTCGGAGGTTGGCATTTAGTTAGTGTTACAAACTTGGAAAATGTGGGTGAGTGGAATGTCTTCAAAGGTATACAAAGCTGCATATGTGTGTACATGCACAAGCATGCACGCGCTTTAAAAGCCAGAGGGAAGAGAAGTAAGGGTGAAGGCGGTGCGCAGCAGTCCTTACATAAGACTTAAAGGGGGCTGCTCCAGCTGAACAATGTGTACTGAGCTTCAGAGAAGAGACTGAGCAGTGAGAGTTTTCCATTTGTTTGGAAAAGAGGACTGTACGTGTGTGTGTGGATGTACGTGAATTAGCTGTCAGGTCATAGGAATGGAGAGTATGCAAGCACAAAGTGGTATGTTATTGCATGGTTTTTGCACATCTTTCTTCTTTTGCTGTGGGTGCATGTGTATGGAGGTGTTGGATGGCTTTTTGTTAGTGTTAACTTGTGTCTGAGATGTGTCCATATTAGACAGTGCCAGTTAGGGCTGGCTGCATGTTGATGATGATAAACTTTGGACATTTGAACTCTATGAACAGCCTATCACACAGCAGAATTAAACACAACAACAGCCAGCCAATATGAGTATCACCTGTAGAGCACAGGAAGGTTCGCAGTCCCTTGTACCCCCTACTCTGCCGTGTTAATAAGTGAAGCTTTGTTGGGAGTACCCTAGGGTGACAAAAACAATCCCAGAAATTGCTGGCATAGCTTTGAGCCTGTGAAGATGTTTGGGTTGTCTAAAGGCACAAGTTATGCAACCTTCAGTGTGTGAAGGAATTTATTTTATTGATAGCCCAACCGGTCGCAGCAGATGGCTGTCCATCATTGAGATTGGTTCTGTCTGCGGTTTCTGCCTGTTAAAAGTTTTTCCTTGCCACTGTCGCATCAAGTGTTTGCTCATGATGGGAACTGTTGGGTCTCTATAAGTAATATTATAAAGAGTATGGTTTAGACCTGCTCTGTATGTAAAGAGATGATTTTTGTTGTGATTTGGCGCTATACAATAAAATTGAATTGATACAAATGCTACTTGTTGATGCATATCAATACAAATTTATACTTAATTATAATTATTCCGATGGAAGAGGGGCATGTTCAGAAAGCAATTCAGAAATGATCAAGATGAACATCAGAAGGGTTTGTTGCTGCTTTATTACCTATTATAAAAACTTGATTAACCCTGTAGATGAGCTATAACTTCCTAAAGGCTAACAGAAAAAGATTTACAATTTTGGTTGTGACCAACAATAAAGTGGTGCCTACTTAATATCAGTTCTGAAAACCCATTCCTAACCAACAGGACCAACGATATATTTCAAGATAATATTGTGCAATATGTCACGAAAGATGATATTTATTCATTTCTTTTTGAAGTGATGTCAGCTTTCCACCCACCTCTCCTCAGTTCTTCTGTTTAGAACTGTGATGAGCAATTGATTAGAGTAAATTAAACTGGCAACTATTGATTATTGAGTAATTGTTGGTCATTTTCAAGTAAAAATATCAAACATTTGATGGTTCCAAGTTCTTAAATGTGAAAATTTGCTTCCTTTACTTTAAATTAAATTTAATTTCTTGGGACTCTGGACAAAACAAGATATTTCACTCACCTTGTGCTCTAGGATGTGATTGATCATTTTCATTGTTTAATGACGTTTCACAGACCACAAAATTAATCCATAAATCAGGAAATAATCTGCAGATTAATTGATAATGAAAATAATCATTAATTGTAGCCCACAACAAAATGTGCCACTTCCTGCGATACCCCAATCATGCCCTGATCAACGAAATCCCCTGCAATACCCAGATGTGTTGACATCTGTTTGAATGTCTGTTCATCCCCATTTTGGTGCAGACTGGTGTTTTATGTGTCTGCCAAAGTTCAGATTCCAACAGTTCCATTGTTTTTTTTTTTTTTTATTTATTGTTTAATTCTGTATGCCTCTGTATCACTTTAAAATAATTTTTTGACCAAAAATTTTTACAAAAGAAAGTAATTTAAGTCTTTATTTTTAAGGATAATTTTTAGCTGGACTGGTTATATTTGGTTTTGTTCTCCATGGCAACAGGGGATGTAGTGATGTTGTATGAGGCTGATGCTGTGTTCACTTTGGTTTCATTAAAAGACCAAAGGCCTTTCAGAATGCAGGCAAACTTTGTACATCATGAATGCCTTCAATAAAATTGAAATCAAGGGTTAAGAATAGTAAATGCACAATAAGAGTTGAACCCTGTATTTTTTTGTCTCTTGGCGACACAGATGGTAGCAAAGTGGACCTTTATTTTTAATGAAATTGCAATAAAACGCGACTGTACAATCTTCCAGATCAGGCAGTCCTGTTAAAGCTGGCAGTGCCCAGTTAGCCTTTTCTTCCCTCTCTCTGTGTCAGGGCCAGCTGGTCTAACAGCACTATAAATAGCTGTCTTTGACCTCCAGAGCCATATCAGGCTCTGAAAAAAAAGTGACAGTGTAAGGATTTACTGACAGATGAGCAAGAGAAAGAAAGCCAGTCAATAGAGAAAGAGGGGAGGGACAGAAAAAGAGTCAGAGAGGAGGTGAAACCAGGAGGCAGAGCTACCTCTTCCCTTAGCTGCGACTGCATGCTGTCTTTGTGGCCAGTTAACCTCTTATTCAGTTAGTCAGCAAGCCAGGTCGACAGGGATGGGTGATCCAGCGACCCTGGTCGAGTCCGCCACCCCTCCTGTCGTCACGGCGATCCCCACGGTGGTAGCTGGGGAAATGCAAGGTGAGGAAAGCGTCCGTTCAAGGGCTACTGACTACAGAGAGAAGGACAAAGGAGTGTGGAGGTCATTGTTTGGGCCTGGTGGCAGGGCAAGGAATTGAGTGAGAAATTAAGCAAGATATTGACTTCTGACAGGTCTCAGAGCACTTCAAGCCTCCTTAAGGTCCAGACTTTTTGTCCTGGAGCCAAGATCTCAACTTACTTGTCTATTATTTCTGTCTTTTTAGCTCAGTGAGTGTTCTGTCAGTCATGCTTAAACATGTCCTAAATTATGACCACACAATGTTGTACTACACATATTAATGGAAATGTGTAGACAAATAGTAGTTTTAAAAGATCCTTAGGTTTGGTAACATTTAGGTGAGCCAAGTCATGTATATCTTAACTTCAAATAGTACCTGTTGTACATTACTTATGTTTACAGCTGGTCAGAGTATCTTTGACCCACATTCATGGTGAGTTTTAGATTAATCCAGATCAGGTTAATATAACATACCATATTCCTCCTGCTTCCGTATTTTTGCTAAGCTAGGCTAATTGCTTTGTAGTGGAAGTGCAGAAACAAAGCTAATATTAATATTCTCAGCTGACTCTGGGGAAGATGACAAATGAGAAGATTCCCCAAAATGTTGGGGACTTGCTTATATTTCAGGTGGTTAATGGATTTTGAGTTGTACAATTCAATTGTAACGGTCTGTTGCTCAAACAGTTAACTCAAACTTTCATCTCTGTGTTGAGTTTGCCAAGCAAGGGTCTCATTGGATTTTTAAAGATAAATCCTTTTGTCCAGAGTTAACACTAAATGTTTGTGTCTGTACAGATTGACTGGTAGCAATATACAGTTGATGAGATTATTTTGAACTGTGCTCTTTGAGCGAGTTTGACCTAGCACCATGTAGCGGACTTTAACACCTGTTCATTCTCTCTGCCACTATTTTCTCCCATCATGCATTGTGGGATGTCATCGGCACCCCCGGAATAGCTCCTTGGATGTGGTTTATTTTTCTGCTTCAGTCGCCTCCTCTCCTCTCCCCTGAGCTGATTCTCGGGGATTAGTGCAAATACAGCAAATTAATGTAAAAATCTAAAATTTCATAGTGCCTTAATGTTCTTGTGTAATTTGTATCACATCTGTTTACCTGACACTTAGTTGGTTCTTTTCTTAGAGTCAAGTTTGGGAGGCAAGGATTAGTCTAAAAGTTGAAGTGACAAACCATTTGCATTTCTCTTTGGCTGAAAGACAAGTGTTCCATAAAAGCTGTCTGCATGGAACTAGCACTTGAGAATTTAAGTTACCCATAGTCACACATAGTCAAAATTAGAGCGTATTAGACTAATTCAACTGTAATTATTTGTTTTACAGGGCGTACCCAGCATCCCTTACTAATAGTTGAGGTTAATACATATACTGTTATAATCCACCATTAAGTTGCGGTGGTTGTGCAGTGTAGTTACTTGTCAACAGCTGGTCTTAAGATCCTATAGCTGCTGAGGTTTATTAGGTTTAAAATGTGTGTGACTGTGTTCCTTACTAAGGTATGATGAAACTGTAACATTAGCTGAATGTCAAATACATAATCCAACCACCCACACACAATGTGTAATGTGTGTGAGTGATGCAGTTACTGTGATAGTTTTTTGTTGTTTTGTCAGATTATTTGAATGTACAGCATGACTGAATTTGAGTGTAAATGCATGGGAACATGTCAAACCCATGACTGAACGACTGACATAATATACTACCCTTGGATTGCAGATGGTACCAAAACCCAGTCAGCCAATAAGAATGGGAAGAAGGCGGACTCTGGGTCCAGCAGCAGCAGCAGCAGCTTCTTCACCTGGTTCATTGTCTTGGCCCTGCTGGGTGTCTGGACGTCTGTAGCTGTGGTCTACTTCGACCTGGTCGACTACCAGGGAGTCCTTGGTGAGTACATGGTGCAAATACACGCACACATGCTTTTCCACCTCATGACCCTGCTGGACAGGTGTGGTAACAACTAGTTTGGTGCTTGTCTTCACATACTTCTATATCGTCTGTCCACAAACACAGACACCTCACCTTATCTTAGCATCTGTCCTTGAACGTGGAATAAGAACCAGACTAACCATGGTATTTCCCATTCATATCAGAACACTAATGTCAGATCAGCAGTCATTACCAACCTGACATGAGTCTACTGTAATCCTCCATTATTTGCACTCCTCTTGAAATGCCAATTTTGAGCTGCTTAGCCTTCCAATTATGTAGTCAGACCTCGGATAAACATGAGCATAGAAGCAGCATAACTTGTATACCATCACTGTTGCCACCTTTGATTCTAAATTAATACGTGTTTTTTGTTAACAAGGTGATTAAATATATTGCAGTAACATTTAATGACCAAAAACCCATATTTTTCTCTTACCAAAACTCCTTAACAATCTATCTGCTTTACTGAGACGCACTGTTAGATGCATGTCTGTGCCTTTGATTACAAAATACTGTCTGTCTTGAAACTTTACTCCTAATGATTAATGTTCAACATTCGTGTCTGTGTTGTAACCTACTATGGATGTATGAATTATAAATCTGTTCTGTTTTATTTCTTAATCTTGCTATTGTTCCAATATGTATGTTTTGTGTTTGCATGCAGACAAGGCTAAGGGCTTACAAATTAACCTGTCTGAGGCCTTGCAAGGTAAAAAAAAAAAATCACAAGGCGTGTTTCTCTTACCCCCTGTATTAACATTGGTGATTGTTGTCTTATGTCATTATTGTTGTGCTCCCAAGACATTTCTCTCACTCCCTTAGAACCCTGAATCTAAAAGAATTAAGACAATAAATTCTCCAGATGTGTCAGGCTAACTCCTGCCATGAATTGATTTGGTAGTAAAATATGCTGCACAGAGGCCTTATTGTTTTCTGGTCCTTCAGTTGTGTTGAAGGGTCAGTGTATTCATAAACTAAACCCATCTCAAAACACTGTAATTGGACAAATGTATGATGTCTCAGCATTCACATAATGGAGTAATTGTGAAACACCAAGTGAAGAGACAACATTTTAGCCACTGTCTTCTCTTCTGAAGACTTGACTTTTGTACAGAAAACTAACCTTAATGTAATCACAAGAACAGTCTGACCATTAACTGTGAGTAGAACAAGGTAAAAACAAAGTACTGAAATTTACTGAATGTATTTTAAACGTAGTATTTAAACTGACAAAGCCTAGCTTCTGTAGGTTGCACATGTCTTTAGGTGTGCCAATGTTTCGTAAAATCACAACTGGAAAAAACAAAAACACAAATTGAACATTGTTTTGTTTTGAAATAAACTATTTGGTAAATGTGGTCAAAACTGTAAAAAAATGTAATTGAAAACGTTCTAACAATTCATGTTAGAAACATCACAATATCCTCCTTGTTAGATTTAAGTTATCTTCTATGTTTAACTGGAACCTGTGAAGAATGTAATGCATTGATTTTGAACAAACCTTTCCACTGCTAGTTTAGATCCAGGGCTTCTTGTCTAACCTCACGTCCATTCCGTCCTCTGTGGTCCAGTTACTCTGTAGCTGGCATACACGAACCCAGCAGCTTTGATTCTACCATCCTGCACATAGAAAAGAAGTTAATAACAGAAACATCACAAACTCCATGTGACCAAACATACCACAGTGTCCTATTGGGTTTTGTTTAGTAATAAACATTCCATCTAGAAAGTCCCTGACTGTTGCCATTACCTGTTCCACCCATCTGTTCTCACTGTGTCCTATGTCCCCTCACGCTTAAAGGAACTCGCCAAGCTTTTAGCTGATTGTAACGTTGGCCAGCCTACCCATTTAAATAAGAGCAGGCAGATAAGAAACTAATTTTGTTTTTATGAAGGATCTTTTTGCTCACGCTTAATTGAACATACTTTAAGAAGAGAAGTAGAGGGGAATAAATTTCCCGCAAGCTTGGTGCATTTCTTTGAGTGTCTGTCTGTTGAATGATGCATGTCAGTGTACAGTGATCAATGTGTCTTTGTAGTTCCTGTGAGAACAAACAATAAGTCTACATGTGTGTTTGTTGCTGCTGTAGGTAAACTGGTGGCATACGATACAGATGGCGATGGTGATTTTGATGTCGAGGATGCTAAAGTTCTGCTAGGCAAGTTGATTCATCTGTAATTTACAACTAATATTAGTGGTTACTATCAGTGTCTTGCAGAAAGTAAACAAAGGGAATCTATTTGTCTCCAGGGACAAACATCTGAAAATCTTCACTGCATAATTAGTGACAAGGTGCATGGTTTCCCATAGTCATGATACAGTCAGAACTGATTTATTATGAGTTTACACACTTCTGCAGGACACTGATAACGTGTGTTTTGTGTTTTTTAATTACATTAAATGGCAATTTGGGTTTCTTTTGCATGACTAATAATTTAAAAAACTGACTTACCATAGAGACAATCTCATGAATGAAAATAGTGGAAAATCCCCCCAAACACATATGACCTTAGTAAAGGTTTGTGTGGTTTCTTAACTGGTTTGTTATCCAAAATAAACCATGTGTGTCTCTCTCCACATGAAAGGGTATTAAAGTTTTAATCTGTCTAAGATCCCAAAGCTCCCTAAAGCTTAGGCCCCAACTTAAAAAGGTAGGTGCTCTGTAGTAGGACTATAACGAACCACTGAGGTTTGTGGAAAAAACCTGTTCTTAAAGGATGGGATTAATGAGGTTCATCAGGATAAGGGGTTTCTCTAATTTACATTGTAATTAATGGTAAATTAAGGCAACTTCACAGCTCAGGTGCCTGATTGGGAGGTTAATTGTAACAGCCCTCTTACACACACCACTCCATGATTTCCTATGGACATTTTCTGTTTCGGTACTGTTGGGATAACCTATATCTATGTTGTAGCTGTATAGTTTTTGCAACATTTCTTCTATGTGAAGCTCAAAGCATTCAAGACAGCTGGGAACTTGAAAAGAAATGTTGTCGTTCCCAGTTGTCTTCGGTGCTGTCACTTTCCATGTGATGTCTGCTGCACGTTGCAAGGTTATTTTCAGGATCAGCTTCTTATTTATGTCACTCCCAAACTGAGTAGTGTATAATAGTTTTAACATGTTGGACTGCAGCTGTATGCAAATGGATGAATTCCAACAGAAAACTCAAAATTTTAATCTTGGCATGAGATGGTGCATAGAATCTCCAAGAACCTGAACATTTGTTTTATTACTTAATACTGTGCCAGGTAAAATGTTTGCTGTTCTCTGGCTCTGAAATCTGATGAGAATCACAAATTGCACTTTGTCTTCATTCACATGATTTTACATGGAGGCTGGTGAGGATCAAAAGCAGGCGGTTTGTCCTTGTCTGAATCTTTTTACGGCACACTTGTACTGTCTGCTAACCAACAGAAAATCATCTATGCCTTAGATATGGTGCTTTTATTAGAAGCAGTTAGGAGATTGTCATTACACATAGAAGTCTTTGCTCAAATTGTTCTGTTCTGAAATACTCTTGCATCACAGTTGTTTGCTCTGTACCAGAAGTTATTTCATGAAGCTCTAGGCAGTCTGATCCGTCACCAGAGTTCATCATAAAGGTGCTTCTTTTTGCCAAGTCCAATCTTCAGCCTTTCTATCCCACTTGTATTCCATCATGTATGTCTCTGTAACCATCCCTTCTCAAATTAGTTTTAACAAATTGCCCTATCGTCATTAAAGCGCATCTAAATGGCTGATAAACATTTAACTGCTCAGTGCAACATAATTTATCACTATCACAAAATTTATCATTTTCAATACACTCCTAGTAGTTTACTATTAACCTTTTTTGAAACTGAAATATCACCAGAATACTCTTTCAGCAGTTGAATATGTACCACTGGCTTTCTGTCTGCTGTCAAATTTTTCACCTTTCACCATAATAAATGGTACAACAGTATGTTGCTGTGGCCAACTGCTGTGGTCAGATGGCGTAGGTGGACACCCTCTCATGTTCATCATCCATTATGCAATAATTATGCTAATAATTGCTTAAATGCTGAAATTTGATGTACAGTATATAGTTAGATGGGATATTGTCCGATCCCTATCTGCATGCTTGGCCTACTGTAGGATTGATAATCAAGTTACTTTTTCTTTTTCTATTTATAGTCAGTCATTCTGTTTTTATCATTTATTTATCTCTTGATGCTTCTCTGTACACCCAGATCTTTTAGGGCATATTTCAATCAGATTTTGATCTTAAAAGATTGCTGAATATCAGAAAAACTCTTTTCATCTCTTCTTCTTCTGTTCGTCTTTTCATAATTTTTTAAACAAAGTAGGTATTGTAGTACATGTATTCCAATAATAAATGTTAACTGAACCACATAGAAGACTTAAACAACACAACTGATATTTGTCGTATGTTGAGGGTGAACATAAGCAACACAGAAACAAAACTGTGTGCATACTCTGCTGTTTTTTTGTTTTTTTTTTTTTTTAGCTCTTTTGATGCAAACACAGTTTAATGGAAACCCAGCTTCAGTTTTCCCTCTTTTTTCAGTCTTATCTCTTGTCTGTGATTCTAAGGCTGTCTCCACATGATAAACAGTGAGTGGAACTCTCTGATGTTTGGGTACAGAGTCAGTGCAGAGAAGTCAGCTCAGCACTGATATGTTCAATAATTTTATGAACAAGATCTACAAATAAATGATAATGACTCAAGCTGGCACAATTTTGTTGGGGATCATGTGTAGACAGCCTGACTCCAGCTGCTTAAGATAAAACCTGAGTAGTAATAGTAGTAGTTCCCTCGCTGCCTAACCTACGCTTAAAACTTCTCTTACCTTCTCCTCTTGTTTCCTTCCCTCCTTCTCTTTGCTCCTCTGCTCTTAACCCTCTTCATTACATCTTTTTTCTCCATTTGATCCCTCCTTTATTTCTTCCTGCTTTTTTATTTTTAGTTTTTCCACGTTTTTTCCCCACATCGTTCCATCTCCCCCACCTCCACACACTGTGCCCCCAAACTTCCCCTCCATCTACCCCTGCCTTCACCCCACCCCCCCTCTTGTTTGCGTAGGCCTGACCAGTGAGGGCGATGGTCAGGGTGAATCCGAGGTTCTGGATTGGTTAGAAGAAGTGGAGGAGGGCGGCTCTGATTGGTTAAATGGTTTCTTCACTTTCCTGTACGGTCTGATAAACCCCCTGGAGTCCCTGGAGGAGGAGGAGGAGCACAGTACGTCAGGAGGAGTCATCGAGGCACAGGAAGAGGACGAAGAGGACAAGGATGAGGGAGGGATCAGAAGAAGAGGAGCAAAAGATAATGGAAATCAGGGGCAAAAGATTGTCATAGTTGGCCTTCATAACCAATAGCCTCAGGCCAACTGCAGAAACCCAATTATCCTCTAATGCAGTTGTTTTCAACATCTCAGCATCCAACAGCCCAAGCTACAGTGTCCCCAAATACTGTCAAACAAGCTTCAGTCTTGTGTCAGCAAAATCCTGAGAGTGAAATCCTTTTGAAAGAGTTTTCTACGATGTCGATCCCTGTGCTGGGATCTATCTACTGTATATATATGATACTCAGGAACACTTTTAGAAGTCCTCTCTTAAATGCTTTTTTAGAATCTATTATGACATTATTTTCGGCACAAACCTGTTGGCAACAGCCAGCAATACTAAATAACACAAAATGCACAGATGATTTGCACTTGGATGGCTGCTCAGTTGCCCCTTTCTCTGACATTTTGTCTTTTCCTATTGCTGCATGCCATAAAAAACTGATCCTCAACATATTTACTCTGGACTCTTGGACTAAGCATATATTTGTACTTTTTTAAACATCTATCAAGTTTAAAGCTTTTGGTTTTGTCCTGGACCACATTTTTACCTGGTATTAAAACTGGTCTTAAGAAAAAAGCACATTGTACCTGGAATCCTATCAGAACCTCCAGACAACATCTGGAGGTGGTCTTGGAAGGGCTGTGTGACTATATTTCATTGTCTACTCATATCCACTAGACTCTGCTTGAACTGTCCAGATGTCTGTGTGACGCCCAAGTTTATGATCACACACATACTATTTGTGCAGACTTTATGTGCTGACACAGTGTGAACATGTCCATTTATGCAGTTAGTATGACTAGAACTGCAACTCCATGTCTTTGTCAGATTTAGGGTACATCCAGCCCCTTACAGTGTAAGTGAATTTAGTCTAGTTTGCAAGTCTAAGAAGTAGCCTCCAGATGCATTCAGCTGTCAGTCTGTGATGTGACCCTCACCTTGCACACCTTAGTGGTCCTTTTGAGAGTATCGCTTCCATGCTTGACAAGTCTGCCTATCTAATTAGAATTTTGTGATCCGATCACATTGCAGGCAGACTAAAGATAAGGAGAACTTGTATACCACTCTTCACGAGTTCACGTTATGTATCTGGATGCAGACTGCATGTTAATACCAGGTGGAAATGGGGCCTTGAATTTTTATAAATGCAATGAAGGTTTGTAGGATTGCCTTTTTTTTTTAATTTCATGAGTATATATTGAGCCAAGTTGGTGCTTCCCATCCTTCAGGTTCTTATCCGTATTCTGGAGCAATCAAGCTTCATATTGTTGTTTGATGGCTGCTATGTCGTCCTTCTGCCCAGTAACAGCATATATCACTGTATCTGTTCCATTTTCCTCATTTTTCTATTAGCATAAAAGAAATGTCTTACACCTCCAGTAGTTGTCAGCTATGAAGCCAAAAGTGTGTTTATTTCATCCAAGGTTCAGGTTTGTGACTATGCACAGGTATAATCCATTCATGTCCAACTTGTCGCTATGCCAGTTTGCTTTTGTTGTGTGTCATAAGTGAGAGGAGTGCACTGCAGTAAAAAGGTGTGATGTAAGAGTCACAGAGAGCTGAGACAAGTGATGCGAAGAAGAGGCGTGTTCGATTCATTAAGCTCCAACTGCCGGTGTAGTAACTTGTGAATGTGATTGCGATGTCTCAGCCAGTTTGCAATGAACTTGTTATGAATGCATGGATGACACCTAATTTAGAAACAGGTTCTTCCTGCTCTGGGAAGGAGTGACTCCAGCTTTGGCCTTGTTAAAACAATGATTCTCGAGTGAAGAATGTATCCACATGATGCTATTGAAGCACAAAAACTAACACTGAAAAATACACGACATGCTTTACTCTATAGCTACTTAAACTTAAGTAACTTGTGAGGGAGCTGTCTTCCTTCTGGGCATGTACAGTCAGCCTGAAAAGCACTCTGCCTCCACACTTAACTCCTACACCTAACAGGCAGAACATATTAATCAGTCATACTGTAATACTGGATCTGTTACCAGTTGTGCTTGCATTTAGCACAACTTCAAATATCAGGGTTTTAAAAATCAATTTCTGGCAAAACCCCGATCCAAACTTAGGCCTTTCTTTGATTTTACCTTTCCAGACCAACATAAGCTAACAGGTCAGTCAAGTCAGATACGCTACTTTTGCCATCTGACTCATTGTAGATCTGGTTTTATGTGCTGTTATGACATGAAATCCATCTCACGTGGCACTGTGGTGTGGTTAGAAAGTTGATACCATTACTGTCAACAAACCATTAATTCCCTGTGGTGATTACAGTTTGCTTACTTTCAACTTATTTCTTTGTAGGTGCTGCCTTGACCTCTGTTGATGCACATATTACTTGGATAGTCACAAAACGTTTACAGATTGTAAAACCTCGTTTTTTAAATCTAGGTTTTACATCATTTGAGAGCTATTATTATTTGCAAATGTGTGAGCATTTTTAAACCAAATGATTTGGGATGAATACATAGAGGTCACGTAACTCCACTGGCTGCAGGTCAAGTTACTTTAAAACTGCTGACAGTACGAACTATACCATTACTGTGCTGTGTGGCCTAAAGTATTAGTATTTGTACACAAGCTGGTCATGGTGAGAACTGCGTATTAGATAAGTATTAAGTAAGCCCAGTGGTATGGTTATATTTTTCTTATGTTACCCCTGTGCATTTTTGTGAGGTACCACATGTCTGGATGAGCTCACTACCTCACAGCTCACTGGGTTACTGGGACAGAGCAGAGCATTGACTCCTGCCACTTCATAGATTCAGACCAGTGTCCTCCATTTCTCCCATAGTCAGGGGAAAAAGAAGCTCACATATGAATACTAGTCACTAGTGAGCTGTTGGTATTTCTATTGGCCTTTGGTTGTTTTTATATTTCCTGTGGTGTAGTTGTGAGGTTCCTCCACTGCAGCCTCTCTGCTCTGCTGTCCTGTGCGTGTGCATGCGTGTGTGTGCGCCCCCTAAAAATGACTGCACAGTACTTAGGTATTGTGCATCCTGGGTCACTGTCATACTTACTGGGACACTTGATGGAACTGAGCCAGAAATTTGTTTTACCTGTGCTTTCCCTGCTATGATGACGTAAAAATGTCTGCTGTTAGAAAGGTCTGCACCAGGCTGAGGTAACATTCTGCACTTGAGTTTCATCTCTTGTTGATGTACAACCGAGTTAAGGTGTATAGCAACAGTGTGGTTTGCTTCAGCTTGAGGTTGAGATTAGCTTCATGCAGCATTTCTACTGGACTTGATATTGTGGAGCTGTGTGATGGATGGAAATGCAACTGATATTGGACAGTAGAAATTACAAACAGTTGTGCTAATGGACTGATGGTGTGGTGGTGTGTAACCATGACAAAGGTATTACATTCAGTCTTACTTTTGTTTGTGTACAACATTAGATGAAACACCTGGAGAAGCAGCCAGGAGAGGAGCTAAGAAAGGTATCATGCAGCCGCTTGCATGAAGCTGTGCTGTGTTACAGTGTGGGCTGGACAAATGGTTGTTTCAACTACCCACAACTTGTTGGGGTCTTAAATCCAACTGAGTGTGTGCTTATTTCATAAACCAACAAAAACCCTCCAGATTTTTTTTAATGAGTGAGTTATTAACCTCTTTTAAAAGAGTTGATTTGCAGTGATTTTGGCCTAATTCTGTGCTTGTGCTTGATAAGTAAAACTTGTGCAAAAGTGTGCAAGAGTACCTTCATTTTAGTAAATATTTGAATATAGAATTTGCTGTAAATCCTGTTTAGTGTTCTTTCAAACCATTTTAAACTATATAACATACAGGTGTAACACACTAGCGTGGTCAAAGTCTCCACACTGCTTGGAGGAGAAAGTAAGGGGAGTACAGCATGGAATCGGTCCTGACTGCACACGCCTGCCTGATGTGTGATGTCCAATAACCAAGTGAATTTGAGCATGGTCTTTGTCCTTTACGAGTGGTGAAACGCCAAACAGTGTTGTTGCTCGTCCATCCCAGAAACTCCAACCAGGGATGTGGGCTGGAAGCTTCGGGAGGCTCTAAAGCAGCAACTGGCCATCATCCACGAACGTGTGGAGGCCAAGAAGCTCGCCAAGCTGGCTCTGGCTGAGGTCAGAGAGCTCCTGGCCAAAGAGGAGGAGCAGAAGGAGCTGGAGCTGGGGAGGAAGGAAATATCAGCCAGAGTGAAGGAAAGAGTGGCCACCAGGCTGAAAGAGGAAGAGGAGAAGATGGAAAAAGAAGAGACGGAGAAGGCTCTGGAGAAACTAAGGAAGGAAAAAGCAAAACTGGATGAGAAAAAGGAAGAGGGCAAGGCTGAGAAGGAAGGGGAGAAGAAATCCAAGAAAGGGGGGGAGAAAGAGGAGAAGTCAGAGAAAAAGGTGGAAGGGGAGGGAAAGAAGGCACAGGAAGACAACAAGGGGAGAGGGAAGGAGTCTGCCAAAGAGAAAAGAAAGAAATCTGACAGAGGAGGCAGGAAATAAAGTCAGAGTATTTTAATCCCATAGATGACAGTGTTAGCCATTTTCAGCGTCATGGCAGGGTGTCAGTTGCCATGTTAGTACTGACCAAAATGTATCTGTTGCAGTATCAAAGTCCATCAAGTGCTGAAATCTGGACTCAAATGTCCAAACAGATTCATAATCTTGTTACTTATTTTACTTCAGTTCCTGATTTAAATCCAATTTTTGCCAGTTTGAAACAGTTTTTAGCAAAGTTCTTGTACTGCTGCTTGCATTAAGACAGCCTTCAACAGGATAGTTGAAGTCTGGCTTCATTTGTCAAGATGAAGGTACAAAGGAATTTGTTGAAAAACATTTTTATGTTTCTCTAAGAAGTATATTGAAATCAATTTCAAACTCTGGTCTCTATAGTCGAAAGATTTCAAAGTATGCCCAGACCTATTTGGACTGGTCACCAACTGGTCCACATTCTCCTCAGTCTTTAAGCCATTATGCACACATCAGCTAATTTATCTCCTACTGAACATTATTTCACAAAATTCAATCTAAATCATTCTGTAATTGAAGCATCTAACTTAGCAAATTAAACAATATCACAAATCAACATCAACAACAGCTGTTCTGCCTAAAAGGTTAGTCAGAGGTTAAGGTCATTTTCCAGGTAGTAAATTAAATATATTATGTGTCGTAAATACCTTTTGGCCATTCTCTGGAGCTAGCTAGCTACTTCTATGTCCATGTTACTAGCAAAGGAGACTCTCAAGCTATTGCAATGACTTAAAAAGCTTAGTGTCTGTGCAGAAAAGGTGCTGTGTTGGAAATTTGCTGTACCTTTGGGTTGTGAGCTAACTGAAGCTGGGAATCACCGGTATAGATATTGTTGCCTGCCTCTGTTTTTTCCCCCCACAGTATTTTCCTTTTAGGTAAAGGATGAGGAAAGACTGATATGATTGGGAAGGATGGGAGCAATGGAAAAGCTGCAATAGAATACAATCAAGTGTGACATACTTAAGTGTCACGATCATGTTTAGATTTGACCAGTTTGAACAACAGGGTATCTAACCCACCAACCTCTCCACAAAATGTGAGCTTTTCTGAATTGAGGGAGATTTGTGTTCCACTCTCATAAATGTGTTGTTTTCTTTTGTCAATAAAGTTTCTGGTTTCATGTGTCTTCAAGTGTCTCTTTCTTTACATGTTAAAGCCAATCCTGTCTGTCGCTCCACCAGAATGTGTGTGTTGTGAAATGGAGATCATACTGTGGCTCTTTATGGCCTCCATCCAATTGAGACCTGTACAAAAGGTGCAGGTGCCTGTCTCAGGATAATACCCATTAATTTTCAGCACACTACATCAATGAGAATTCGTTTGAAAACGAAATTGCTTCAAAAATATGTGTTGAAACATGATGCAAATGTTTCTGTCTTGATAATGTAACAATATTGTGTCTATGAAAAACAGTCAGCAAAAGAAAACCCATGCCTTGTTAGATGGTTTGATACGAAGTGTTGATTCATGTGAATGATGTTACATATGTTGTTGTTTTCTGCCACAGATTTTTACTTACAAGGTCCTGTACAGGTTCATGTACTGTACAGCACATACATGCCCCTCTTACCAGCTAAATTATTGCCATTATTATTGTTATTATGTACTCTGTACACACACACACACACACTAGTGCATATCCTGTGTCTATACCGTATGCATACAAACATTTCCTGCCAACAACATGTGCATCATCTCATGTAGGGCTGAAAGAGAAGGCTGTTGTTGTCACTTCCCGTCGTGAAGAAGCCGCTGCCCCAGTGGAGACTCTTGAACCTGAACCGACAGCAGAAGGTACCACACATGTTCATTGTTCACACATTATCATACTCACACTCTCTCTCCAGTGTTATCACAGGAACATGTTGATAGTAGATAATGAGAGTTCATGGTATTTGTTGTCAGTAAACCAAAACCTCACACTGGAAACTTTAGTTTAAAGGCTTTTTTTTTAACAAATCTCATTGGGTAGGATAGAACTTAAGTGACAAATATACTCTTAAATTTTTATGTAGTTTGATAATGACATGAACTCAAATCAAACATTTAAATTGATAAAAGAAGCACTATTTCGGATAAAAGACATATACTGTAGTATACTGTAACATTTTTATAGTTAACCATTCTAGTTCCAGCATGCACCTCAAAAGTGAGCTGAACTTATAGTTTACTTCTCTCCCTCTCTTTGCTGCCCTCACAGAATCATTAAAATGTATGAATGCATTTATGTCTCATATATACACAAAAAATAAAACTTCAATTAATAAATACTTGATAAAATCACTAATCTATTTCCTACATTTATGTGATTTATGCAATTATGTGTATAAATAGTGAAACAATATTTTTACAACATTGAACTGTTCTATAGTTCGAATCATAACTTAAGATTTAAACATTTATTTTGGGTTCTTTGTTTCTTGATACTTTGTTAAATTGACAAAATGATAAGTCAGACTTGCACATTGGGGTAAGGACAGTTAAATATATGCTAAACAAAGACAAAATGTGTAGGATGGCAAAATGAAGACAACAATGAACCCACCACCACCACCACCACCACCAAATAGAAGTGTCATTGGAGAAAAGTCACATTTGTCACAAAGAATATTAATGGCTCTGTTCCTTTGTTCCACAAACTGTGAGCCAGCATGCCTAACACCAGGGCTTCAAAACTGGAACACAGCAGTTGATATTGTTATCAGTTACACAACAAAGAATGTCATCTGTGAGAAAAGTGTTTGTTGAAGGGAGATAAGTGAAGAAAAAAATTTTAATGATGGAAGTTGCTCATCCATTCTCCAGCATTATTTTTTCCTTCAACGTCATCACCCTCTCTCCTCAGCTGTTATTGAGCCTGAACCTGTGCCTGTAGAAGATGAGATTGAAGCTGCTGTAGCAGAGGACATTGCTGCACCACCACCAGGTACATGAGTGTGTATGTGTGTGGAACGTCTTCAAGTAACAGCAGTGGTGGAAATTCAGGCAGACAGTTAAAAAATGCAAAGAAATTAGATTTGTCACATTCAAATGTCTAGTTATACTGCAGTATACCGTTGAATTATTCTGAATGCCTTGATGATATTGTATATAGAGCCTGAACCTGAGGTAGCAGCTGAGCCTGAGGTGGTCTCATCCGAGCCTGAGCCCGAAGCAGAACCAGAACCAGAACCTGAAGCTGAAGCTGAACCAGAGCCTGTGGAGATTCCTGAGGTTGGTACAGGCCAGATTGAATCCATTCAATTTCAGACAGGCGTTTGCTGTTTGCTGGTCCTGATGCTCTTTCCGTCTTGATCCTTTTTAAAAAGTTGAAATTTGAAATCAAATGCACACAAGAAGCTTAGTAATTCATTAATTAGTGAAATTGTCCTTATATACCTGAATATAAACCTGTTGATGACATTTAGGTTACATATTCCTTTTCAGGTGATTGAGGAGGATCCAGAGGTACTGGAGGAGGAGGCTCCTGCTGTGGAAGAGGCCCCTGTGGAGGAGGTATGCAGTTTGTCATAGTGCATGCATACAAATAAAATCATTATTAAAAATGTAATATCATTTTTTCCCTGAATGAACAGACTACAAACATCCTCCACCTCTAACAAGCCATTCTGGCATTTTCCCCTCTCCCTCTGTACACAATTGTCTGAAATCGGTCAGCTGTTTAGCAGTTGACTGGTTCTTCAAGTGTGGCTGCCAATCAGAGCAGTAGCTCATTAGCAAAGGAGCTGCCTAAACCGGAAAGGGCCTGTTCAGGCAAAGAGTAGATGCACAGGGCAGCGAATCATCTAAACTCCAGCCACTGGATTTTTACTAAAAAGATGTTAATGGACATTATGGAAGACACCAAATAATACAACCCTGATTCCAAAAAAGTTGGATTGCTGTGTAATTATTTATAATGATTTGTTTTATAATTTGTAATGTATAATTAATGTTTTACCTCATTAACTTCATTGGTTTTTGTAAATATGCTTATCCTGCATTTGATGTCAGCAACACATTTCAAACCAAAGACTGTGAAAGTTGTGGACTGATCCAAAAACCCCTGTTTGGATCATTCCACAGGTAAACAGGTTCATTGGTAACAGGTGATAGTATCATGATTGGGTATGAAAGGTTCATCCTGGAAAGACTCAGTCGTTCACTAGAAAGGATGGAGAGAGGTTCACCACTTTGTCAAACACATGATTGTATAAAGGAGATTACTGCATGGACTCAGACACACGCCGTAAAACCGCTGTCGGTAAACATGGTTTGTTCGCAAATGATTGTATTCTGTTGCTATTTATGTTTCACATAGCATCCCAACTTTTTTGGAGTTGGGGTTGTAGAATTGCTGTAAAAGTTGGTCCTGACTATGTAGATGGCTGTTGCAGGCTAAATGTATTCCTTGAGTTGCTCCACAGATGAAACCACATTTTGCTGTGGAACTGGTTCTAGCTGCCGCTGCCTTCAGTTTTTAAAATGATAATGCCCAAATAGCATTGCATATGTTGTTGTTTTCTGCCACAGATTTTTGCTTACAAGGTCCTGTACAGGTTCATGTACTGTACAGCACATACATGCCCCTCTTACCAGCTAAATTATTGCCATTATTATTGTTGTTATTATGTACTCTGTACACACACACACACACACACACACTAGTGCATATCCTATGTCTATACTGTATGCATACAAACATTTCCTGCCAACAACATGTGCTCACATATATTAATTTCTGTTTTAACAGCGAATAAAAGTATGAAAAGCCATATCTTTTTATAACCCTTGACAATGTTGTTTGATTCAGGCTGCTCCAGTTGAGGAGGAGCCAGCAGCTGAGGAGGTTGCAGAGGAGATGATGGCAGACCAGCCTTCAGAGGACGCAACAGCTGAAGAGGCTGCAGAAGAGGTGGAGGAACTGGCAACAGAGCAGGCTGTAGAGGAGGAGGAGGAGGAGGAGGAGGAGGAGGCTGCTGATCAAGCCATGGAGGAGGAACCTGCTGCAGTGGAGGAGGCTGAGGAGGTTGCAGAGGAGGTGGCCGCAGATGTAGAGACTGTGGTGGAAGAAGCAGTTGAAGAGCCTGCTGAAGAGGAGGAAGCTGCTCCTGCAGGAGAAGCAGTTGAAGAGCCCACTGAAGAGGAGGTAGCACCTGCAGAAGAAGTGGTCGAAGAGGAGGCAGAAGAGGAGGAGGCAGCCCCTTCAGAGGAACCTGCTGAGGAGCCTGCTGAAGAGGAGGCAGCCCCTTCAGAGGAACCTGCTGAGGAGCCTGCTGAAGAGGAGGCAGTTCCAGCAGAAGAAGCTGTTGAGGAGGTAGCAGAAGAAGACACAGCACCTTCAGAGGAGCCTGGTGAGGAAGAAGTTCCTGCCGAAGAAGCTGTCCAGGATGCAGCAGAAGAAGTGGAGGCAGCGCCTTCAGAGGAAGCTGTGGAGGAGGTAGTGGAAGAAGAGGAGGTAGTGGAAGAGGAGGTAGTGGAAGAGGAGGAGGCAGCACCTTCTGAAGAAGCTGCTGAGGAGCCTGCTGAAGAGGAGGCAGTGGAGGAGGCAGCCGACATAGAGGCAACTCCAGAAGAAGAAGAAGTGGAGGAGCAACTAGAAGCAGGTAAACAGGAAAGGATACAAGAACAATACCACTGGTATTTGGTGCTGTCAAAGTATCTAGTTTGATATTCAGCATTTTCAGCATTCAGCGTCTTTGGATATATACATATGCACTTCCTAGTGTAGTGTTGGATGAGAAGATTGATACCATTGTTGTGTATGTCGATGTTGTAGACTGTTTGACTGTTTCTTTTCATCTCTTTGATTTTTCTTTAGTCTACTATCTGAGCATGACTGTGGCTGTCTAGTGTAAATATTCAGTGTTCACCATGGTACTCAGGTTCTTGATAATATATCCATTTGTACCACTTACCAAGCATCTTCCACTCCTGTCTGACATAGAACTCATCCAACAAATGATTAAGTAGCTTGTATCAACACTGATACCTGAACCATCAGGACAGATTTAAGTTCAGGAAACTCATTTTATGAAGTTCAGTTACAAAACTTGACTTCAGTACACACTATATTGTGTGCTTTGAGGCCAGTAGCATTATTCAGGAAAATGAGATTTTCTTTTTCTCCAACTCTTAAGATAATATGCTGCAGTATTCCAAGAAATCTACTGTCACTTAACATAGTGTTAACTGATTCTGTTTTGGGGAGCACACAGTTGTTCATGGTTTCAAATGTTTTTTGTTCCGCAGTCGCAGAGACTGAAGAAGTAGCACACGAGGCAGAGGAGGTAGCAGAAGAAGGTGGGTACACACACACACACAAACACATACACTTTTTTTATTTTTAGGATTTTGTGGTCTTATTTCTGTGTGTATGTTTCTCTTTGCAGCAACAGAGTTTGCTGAGACAGAGGAACAGATTCAGGATGAGCCCAGAGGTAAACTTTGTTTTCAATCAGCTTCATGCTTATAATGATGTCTTATATGTGACCTTAGAATGTCCATACTAAGCAGGCTTACAATGAACTAACAGTTGTTGTCATTATTAATTAAGCTGCTGATTAGTTTCTAAATGCATTTTTTAGCCAAAGATTTTTCTGAAGTCAAAAGTGACGTCTTCAAATGCCTTGTTCCGTTTGATCAATAGTCCAAAAACTAAAAGATACTGACTTTAAAATGTGATAAAACCGAGAGAAGCAGCAAATCCTCACATTTTGAGCAACTGAAACAAGAGAGTGTTTATTTTTGAAAATGGACTAAACAAAATAGTCAGCCATTAATTTTCAGTGGATTGAATGATCAACTAAATATTTCAGCTCTACTAGGTGTTTCAGTTTAGAGATCTTGATGAAAACAGTTGGAGTCCACATTAGTGTTTTCTTGTTGTTGTAACCGCTGTCTTTAAATGTAGGCTGCTTAGTGTGGATATAGACAAGCTTTAAGATTGTATGTACTAATTGTATTAATGTTGGGGCCTCTCTTCCCACACTTATCCTGGTTTCAAGATAGACACTTATGCCACTACCTTCGTATGACATAATGTTTCTTTAGGCCAGAACAGCTCCCTGCAGGTTATGTAAAGTCTTGCTGTCAACGTGGAACTGACTGTCAGCTGCACTTTGGCTGCTTCTACACAAGAACACATTATCTGTTGTTTTTGTTACTAGAAAGCTTGTGAAAGGACTTATCCACATGTTTCCTAAGAGCACTGTAGTGCTTCTGCATGTTTGCCTTCATTACACGTCATTGTCAGATTATAACACCATATGCCACCATATCTGTACAAATACATCATGAACACATCCTATAATGGGGGACAACACATACAGGAAAACACTAGTTTACAATGCAAGTTCCAACACAATACAATGTGATCAAAAACAAGGGCAAGATCATTAAGAGATACCTTGCTCACGTGAAGACTAAACTTCATACTGTTTCTGCTTCCCGTAGAAACGTAGAGGCTACCGCGTTCGCCGTGGTGACAGAGCAGGGACCCACTGATGTTGCATCAGCACCATCTGAGCGTGCTCAGAGCGATGATGCACCGCTCCACCTCCAGAGAAACGATTGAGTCGTCATGACAACATTCACCCCTCCCCCTATCGGTCTTCGCCTCCCTCTGTTTTCACACCTTCATTTGAATTTTCTTTTTGGTATAAATGTGTGAGATAATGGATGAACTGTTTACTAATATGGCATTCCTGGTTTTACCCTTCTTGTTTCTTTGACTTTTTGTTCACCACTCTTTTTCCTTCTTTAAGTAGAGCACCCATTTTCCTTTTTGTTCAGGGTGCTTTAGTTCTGAGTGACTGTGGCCAGATGGTCAGGCCATGTGAAGTCTATGTGCTTTACTTGCAGCCAGTCTACCAGAGTCTTTTATCTGCAAGAGCTGTAACATTAAACCAGTCTCAGTGATGTAGTTTGGCTTCCTGGAGCTCTATTCTGTTGCCAAGTAAACTGAAGCCAAAGTTCATAACTGAGCCATCATTTGGCAGTTTGAAGTCACTCTCAGAGTTCGAAGACTCGGGTCAATACAGCGAGGTCTTTGACTTTGCAGGTTCAGAAGCTTCACAGATTCAAAACTTAGCAGGTGCAACAAAGAACAAAAACTTGCTGTAAACATTGCAGGATCTCTCGGGTCTGAGCTGCATTTCTCCAACCCCTCCTACTGATTTAAAAAACAGCTTAATGGAGGTTACTAAAACTATTTCAGGTTTAGTACAAAGGAACTGACAATGTCATTCTCTGCCCCTCCATTGCAGTGTGTGTGTAAATTTAGATTCCTTCAGCTGTGTTAAGTTCTCTTTGTTATAGATTCTATGCAAAGCTGGTGTGATGTGACCCACCTCCCTCCACCCCGACCTCTTTTCACCCAGTCAGTTTATTTACCACTCAGTATGTGTCGACTCCAGGATGAGCCATATGCTAGCATGTGAATTCTGAGAAAAAGCTTGTGTGTGTTTGTGTGTGAGAGCATATGTGTGGATGTATTCCTCACCTATGCCACGATGAGCGTGTTCTCGTGTGTTGACAAATCTCTTTTGCTAATTAATCCTTTCTGTGAGCCGTAGATATCATGATGTAGTTTTTGACTGTGTTTGAGTTTTTTTTCGTCTTGTTTGTTCTACCTTTACCTCTGTGTGTTTGTGTTCTGTAGATTCCTAGCTGTTCATTTTTTTTTTTTTTCATTTTGAGATACGATTACCAAGACCATCGAACTAGACTATCAAACATGTTTTAACTGAAGTTGTGACTTTGAACTTCAGTTCTGTAAGTTTAAACTGTGATGTAAATTAGGACGCCATGGACAGTGCAAAGCTGTCACACTGGTGTAAAGATTATTATCCTGAAACCTTTTAACCCTGTGTGATCCAGATTCCACTTTCTTTAAAGGTAGCTTCAGAGTGAAAGATGTGTTATCTCTGGCTCACAGAGGGTTAAATAGATCAGGCATCAAATTCCTGTGGACGTCAGCCATAACTAGCTGACAGACACCAGTTAAATTAACCAATACTTTTGCTTTTATCATCAGTGGCGAAACTTCACTGTCTCATTCTCTGCTGAAAAATGTATAGTTGCGGGTTTTATTTACTTAAAGGGAGACTCTGAGACACATTCCTTCAGTCACTGTTCCCTTTGACATTTGACATCAGAATTTGTCTGGATGTGTTCTTTAATCATTGATCCATGGTAGCAGGGCTCCTGCAGAGAACAAAACATTATCTCGCACATCATTCCATCACAGAACTGAAATAGTGGAATTAAGAAAGCCAAATGATAGTGTTTTGTGTCTTATTTTGAAGGTGATGGACAAATCTGCAGGTAGACATCCTTTATGTTGTGTTGTCTTACATGAGATATAACTGTGACACTATGATAGTTTGGGGACAATGGGTGCAGCACTGTGGATAACACTTTTCTGTTGATACTGACAATAAACAATATGTGGATCTGATGTTGTCGGATCAATTACGACACAACACTACTGTAAGATGAAGAAGAGAAAGTAAAACATTCCTCGGCTTTTAATATTCTATCATTTGGTGTCACAGTCCCACTTTGTGTCTCTAGTTCTCACATACTGTAACTACGATTGTTTTTAGGAATGCAACATATTGCAGTGGTGCGCAGTAGTCCTTTTTGTAGGATGTCTTGTCTTTTTTTTCTGTAACACTAGATGGTCTTTTACTTCCTAACACTTTGTAAGCCACAACTGTAAAATCTTTTTACATTGAAAATCTTTATCAAGAGAGAGCTTCTAGATTTTTAAAAGGAACATTTTTAAAAAGGACTGGGAGAAATAAAAAAAACTTTAACTTTCTGAAAATGCTTTAAAAGCTTTTTACAAAGCCATAAGCGGTTTGTGACAGACAGGTTTACAGGGCTGTGATATTTCAGGACAAACTTCATTCTCTAAGAATACAAAAGGATGAGCAATAAAATTGAAACTGCAGAGCAAACGCACTGCAGCGACCCAGTGAAACACATCTTTGCATTTTTCATGACTAATCTCTGATCAGAAGTCGTGTGCATGCTGGAAAGGGTTGTGATGACACAGCTTCCAGACAAGAGGTGGCAGTTGTTAACGTACAGCAACGATATATCTGTGTAGTCGACTGAGCTCCACAGTGTTACGGGGAACTAAAGTCGTGTCTTACAAACTGCCCGTCTCTTTGCCTCACAGTGTCGTCTGCAGATTGAATACTGTCCTGTCGACGCTGACGATGGTCCTTAAATTATTGTGAAGTAATGATGGATTGTGTAAAGGAGATTTAAGTGTCAGTTTTCTGTAAATGATCTGTTGCTGCAATAAAAGGATTGGGACAATACAGAGACTTCATTTTTTTTCTTTTTACATATTGTGTGCCACTCGTTTCCACCAAAGACCAACATGCAGTCAATGTTTGCCAAAGCTACAAAGGAGGCAAATCCTTGTAAAACTGTAACAAGTATTCTGGGGGAGAAGCTGAGTTGGACATAAGAATAGCCCTAATTAGCTAAAGCTGTGACTGAGTTTGCTCACTTCTTTCATTTTGAACTTCCATACAGACAAGGTCCAGTTTTAATAGATGTTATGAATACAAATATTTACAGAAGCTGTTCTTATTTAATTATGGTTAAAATTCTCCACTTTCCACAAAGATACAAAGTTTGTATCCTGTTTGCCTGTGGTTCTAAATTATAAAACAAATTCGATAAATGCCAGATTCTATAAACATGGTAAATCTGCCCTCTCTGTCTGGTGATTTGGATGACACAAGTTTTTCTTAAATTTCCTGAAGCAAATTAAATATGAATAATGACATTTCTCACAGCAGCAGCAACAACTTATCTCATTTTTATTTCTCTTTTTTGTTCCTGTTAACTTACGAACATTCAGTCTGTTAGTGTGACATCAGAGCTCACCTGACAGCCAGCAGAGATAATTAACATGTCAGGAAAGAAAATAAAAAAATAAATATTAGATAATGTGACCTTTTGGTCTACAAACTATTTTTATTTAAAGGAAACCATATGAGTTTAGAGGAGAAATGTCTGGTGGAAATGCTGACAACTCATAGACATCTGACAAGAACCCAAACCAGACAAACTTTTGTTTGTCAAGAGGTCATAGTCTTTAACAATACACTGAACTTTATAAACTGGCAATATGTTGTTCTATGTAAAATCTTCATTTGAACAGTGACAGTATAGCTGTCAAATGTATGTAGTGGACTAAAATGTACACTCTCAGAACTGTGGTGAAGTAGAAATATAAAGTAGCATAAAATTGAAATGCTCAGGTGAAGTATTGCACATTTCTATTGTTTTACAGCACTCGAGTAAATGTATTTAGTTCAGTTCCCCCACTTAATATGGAGGCTGTGTAAAGACAGTATGACTCAATGTTCTGTCATACCACATTTGGCCACAAGGAGTCACCATATCTCTATTTACTGACTCAAAGAGCTCTATAAAAGTCTTTATCATGGAGGCAGATTGCAGCATTTAATCATGCACAGGAGTCCATCAACATATGGGGCAGATATGGATGTATGATTAGTATGATCAACCATTACAAGCCTACACTGCAATGCAACACTGTCTTCTCCCTAAGTGACATGCCTGTCCCTACAATTTGTGCCTGTCAGGACTTAATTCACCATAGGAATGTCCAATCTACCAATCACAACATGACAAGTGGTTGTTCATTGATGTGTCTAAAGCTTCATACATATTTGTTTTATTTGAACAGGGATCACACCAGTAATGTTTTGTCAATGTACGGTCAATGGACAATGTGGACAACCTGACAGCTGCCTTCATGTCCACCAGGTCCCAGTGTTATTAAGAAGGACAATGTATAGATGTTGTTAAGAGCTGAGGATGAATTCATGATGTCCAGAGATCACTGTCTTTGTCCTTACACTGATGACAGGTTGATCATAAAAGTGGTCTTGCTAAAGAACGTCCTTGGGTAGTGAATTAATATGTAACTGGGATGTGATGTTTTTAAAGATGTAAACTCCTGCAAATGAATGTATGTGAATGAAGTATGTATTTCCTGGTCTCTTACAGTGCAGATGCTTTTCTGCTTGCCCTCTGCTTGCTTACACTCTTTTGCTGACATCCTTGTTTTTCAATATTGTTGTTGAGTGTGAGACAGCTTAAGTAATTGCATTCTCTGTACTCATGTCCACTTTCACCCTTTTCCTAGCCAATAAAATAAGTGTTGACATACACTTGTTCTTTGGAGTCTTGGTGACAGAAAGACTGTCCAGTACAGAGTGTAAACAGAATGTTGCTCATGTCTCCCATCAGGTCAAACTCAGCTGGTCCATACAGTAATATTCATTTCTTTATTTGGAGACATCTCAGATACAGCATACAGGATTTTTCTCTAATATTTCCCAAATGTCTAAATTTAAACTTTCTCATATGGCAAATCCAAGGAATCAATTTTCTGGAAGTTCTTCTACAAAATGCCCCAGACGCTCTTTAGCTGTTTATGCTGAAAGTGTTTCATTGTGGAATTGATATCACAAAACGAAATCGTCTGAGTAATTATTGTATTATCAGCCTCCAGTGTATGTTATTCTAGGCCTTCTGTTATGCCTAACTTATGGTTTACTAACCCAATCCCTGCCAACACGCAACTGGTTAATGAGGTCAAAACTTAAAGCCACGTATTTTCATTAGCTCAAACCAATAACATGGGATGCCAATCACAGTGGATGTGGGGTCTGAAGAAGATGATAGTAGTAATAGTAGTTGGAGTGATACTACAGTAGAGAGACTGTATTAGATTATTCATAGGCACAGATTAATTGATGACTGATTGATGAATAATAACTGCACACACATTAAAAGTGGTTTTGTCCTGCTATATTCAGTTTTTTTTTCTTTGGGGGTGGAGACAGACATGTGCTACCTCCCCAGGCTTCACTCCGGGTGCGTGAGCATGCTCTGGCCGAGAATCGAGCCTGGGTCTCAGTGGTGGGAGCACCGAATCCTAACCACTGGACCACCACACAAGCCTCCTCCATAATGAAATGAAGAACCTGGCAATCCTTAGCCACAGTGAAAGCCTGTGGGGTTCACTCCCCACCACCTGCTCCTCATGGAAGATGAAGCCCTCCTCGCTCTGCAGCCGCTCCTCCAGGACTCTTACTCTTTCATGAAGGATGTTCACCTCCTCCTGAAGCTCCTCCACAAGCAGCTCAGTGAAGCTGTGAACTGCTCGCGCCTCCTCCAGCTCCGCTCTAAGCTTCACACTGCTGGACTTTCAGGATGGAGACCTTTTGCTGCAGTTTCTTCTTCTCTGGCTCCCAGGCCTCCTGCACTTGCAGGAGCAGTTTGTTGGCATCCTCCATGTCTTGGTGCCTAAACAAACTGTGTGTTTCACAATGTGAATCACATGTTAGAATGGCCCTTTCATAAGTTGATGTTTTCCTCAACTAACCAAGTATTTTAGATTCCTTAATCTGACTAAACAGGTATGTGCAGAAGCCTATTGTCTGTTCTCTGTAGTGATAAACCAAAGCTGACAATGTGCTCTGAAAAAGGAGGGTGATCCTGTTGCCATGGTGAACCATGTCTCACCAAAACTATTTCAGATGTAAATAATACATTTGGAGTCTAAATTAAACTGTTCTTTTAACCTATGTTAAAATAGCCATTATTGAAGGAAAGAAGAAAAACATCAATATAACAGCTGATTCTAAACTTTTGATATTTTTAAATAGTGATAAAAAGCCCAATTATGCATGTTAAAGAGTATTTGTGAATGTATACTCCCACACACACCTGCACTGACAGAAGCTCGTCCTTCTCATCATACACACACATATTAAAAAACAACATCGTTTTTTTGAGTGTGATAACAATGTTAAAAATCAGTTGAGACATCAAGTGCGACTCCATTTTAAGTGAATACATTTTTTTAAACAGACAGACTGACTGCGTTGGAAAACATTTCCCCTGCACACGTGGAAGGACTGCATTCAACACACCATCACCATCAGAATCTTACCTTTTTTTCTGTGAGACTTCAGGCCAAAATTGTGGAATTTTGTCACAGTTGTCTCTTTACTGCACAGAACATAATGCAAAAGTGTTTTGAACTTCATTTAGATACATATACATCGATAGATATACTTTATTCATCCCCATTCCCAAACTAGGAAATTGTTGAATTTGCTCAGAAATATATGAGCTGATTATTCATATTGCCCTGCCAACACATATGTTGAATTCATCCAAGTCTTCTCTTATCTGAGCAGAAAACGTGACTTTGCTACATGAACATTGTTATTTTGCATTATTACTAAGTGCTGTCATGTCATGTCATGATAAATGAGTCAGTTCAACAGGTTACACCTGGAACCTCACAGAATTTACAAGCTTGAAATCCTCCATTTGCCTAATGTTGATTTTGCTTTTCCAAGGGTAGCTGCTGTGTGATAGTAGAAAATCTCTGGACCTGGTCACGTGATAATATCAATCATAAACATATTCATTTGGGCTTTGACTTACTTCTATGTAAAGGTCTCAGTAAGGATGGGGAAATTGCACATATGTCATTAAATCATGGACTGACTCCAAATCCAACTACAAGCACTTGCCAAGAACTATGTGAATATGACACCACAATTAGACATGTGATGAACAAGAAACGTATAAAAACCTGTAATATTTTTGTTACATACATTTAATAAAAATTATCATGGTTGCTTAATTTCTTAAAGAGTTATTGGTTTTTATTATCCACTTTAATGCTCATCATTATATTCTAACGCAGATAAAATAAAAGTGAAATGAAATGAAATGAAAGATAAATGTGAAGGGGAAAGGAGCTGATGAGATATGGATCACCTGCCCATCGATGCCTTGTGTGTTAGATATGAGTCACACCACACTGATATAGCGCTCTCAATGTGTGGGGCAAAGGTCAAAGCTGCCCCTGACCTGCCTTGTGGTTCCTCTGAAAGACTGCACGCACGTTACCTCTGAACCACAACAAGCATGACTCTCTGCGACTTGTGCTTCACTGGAAATTGTACGTGATTGTTGATGTTTCTCCTTCCACCATGCCAGATGAAACTTATGAAACAGCAGACTGCCCTCGCAGACCATCACGTTACCACAATGATGGGTTACATTTATACAGCAAAGGGCAGAGCTGTAGACTTAGTCTGAGACTTCAGTTGCAAAGACTTGACTTGGACTTGACCCCTGTGAGGTTTGACTTACTTCAGACTTGAAAGCCAAAAACTTTTTCATCTGCATTGGTGTATAGAATTATTAGAATTATTATTATTATTAGAATTGGTGTACAGAATTATCGTTCAGCCATCATCTAACTCAGCTGCTCAGCTATGACTGTTCTGAGTAACGTTTGCTGTAACTTTCTTCGTCATAGTCATATAAAATGTCCTGTCAGCTCGACATGAATCATCATATAACTTGGCACACCAAAGTCGGCTAACATCATCCAGCACACTGCAGATCGGTTTGGACACAGTCAACAGATCAAACACAAGAAAAATTAAACTTACTTTAGTTGACTTTGGCTCTTGTTTGCTTTATCACCAGGATAAATGAATGGAACTTTGGGCTTCAGTATATATTTGTGCTAAAAGTCGTCTGTTTTGTGTAAAATTTCTAAGCAGTGCTCTGGAAAATGACTAGTGTCAACCCACGTTTTGTCTGTCTCAGATTTAAGATCCATTTGTACACAAAGGCTAAATGACACTGTACTGTAGAAGGTAGTATCCTCAGGTGTCACTGCCACTGTAAAGTTCAGAGCCAAAATCATCAAATTTCCAACAAAAGAACTTTGTAATTTTGCAATGGAGGCTTGTGTCTTTCATGAAGAAGCAATATTTGCCTTCTTAAAGAAACAGATTTGTAGATCCAACAACCAGCTTGTCTTTGCAAGTAGCTCATGTCTGATTCCTATTAGTAAAAGAAACTGATCTTTAGATACACTGTGATGAATCTATTGCTGAATCATGATTCTTACAATTGACAGCGCTGCACCACATTTTCTGCAAAAGAAAATGAGTGTTTTTCTTCATGTTTTAAAGGAAATGTTTTCACTCTTCCTTTCCAATAGCATTCAGTATTTTTCAGGTTTTTGAGATTCAAGGTCACATTCCTTTAATATTTATTTCTCACGAGTTCACCTGGTCTTCACACCTTAAACAAGCATGTACTTACAGGAAAACAAAAAAAGTCATTAGTAATTATCATGTTGTATTACGTTGTTAAATCACTGTTACTATCTTTATACCGATGTTTCATTCATTGAGCCCGGAGCTATTTTTCTTGTGCTGTCTAAACAGTTTGCCTGTCGCTGTAAGTAACGTCCCCTTTCACTTTGTTGGAACTTGTTGACTGACGCTATGAGTCAGACAATGCAAATACATGAACTCTCCAGGCACATGTGGCACAGTGTATTCCTTCAGCACCTGCAAGGGTGGAACTGTTTTATAAAAATCATTATAAAAGTGATGAGTTATGCATTTATTAGTTAACACTGAACTGTGATTTTCATGGTTTCAGGTTGTTGCTACTTCAGTAATAACATAAATTATAGTAGCACATATTAGTTATAAATAACAGTAATAACTATGATAATAGTTTTAGCCTGTGATGGAAATGCATTGCTCATGACGTATAGCTTTAATATTCTTTGTAGTAGTTTGTTGTGGGAACTGTAGAGAGCGTTTCTAAAAAGTTTTACATTAAAGGTTTTGCTTGAATATTGATAAGATAAACTTTATTGATCCCACACAGGGAAGTTAAAATGTCAATAGTTTGTTAGAAATGCAAAGTGACCTACCTAAAGTGACATACAATATGAATCATGAAAAACAAAAATAATATGTTACTACACTTTACAAAGAATCATGTAATTAGAATCATGTAATAACAAATCTAGTGCAGAGATAAAGACGTTGGCATTATATGATTACATACACAAATTGCACAAAGGGATGTGTTTAAGGGAAAGAAACTGGGTGGTGTATTAAATGTCTCCTGTCTGTAGATAGCAGTGTTAGCAGCATGAAACAGTTATTGCACTGAGAGCAGCAAAAAATAGAGCAAGAACCAACATCCCATCTACTCTCTGCTCGCTCTAGATGTGGTGTTTGTACTGTAGATGACTGTTGAGAAACATATGTAAAATGTGCTTGTAACTGTGAAATGTAAATGTGGAGACGTGGGCTCACCTGTTATTCTATCTGTCTATCAGATGTTTTTCTTTCTTCTGCCTGCCTTCATGCTGGTGCAGGCTGTGTGGGTGCTGTCTGTGGGGGTGGTCATGTACAGTATATGTGTGACTTTTCTGGGGGTTTCACTGTGATTCTCCTGTAGGATCAAGCTAATATTTCCAAAAAGACAGAGGTTTAAACTGAAAAGCTATTTCTAATAAGTCAAATCTATCAAACAGCCTATAATCTGGCTTTATGACCATGCATTTCTGGGTAGTGGGAGTGTCTCAGTTTGGAAAAGTAGCTTACTCCCAAGAGCCATAAAATGTAACTAAGACCCATAAAATGTAGATAATTAGATGATATTTCAATAGCAGTGACTTAAAAATCAAGATGTTACAAGAGGTTTGCATTTATATAGCAAATACTTGTGGAGTCAAATGCAAACAATTGATTAACTCACAAAAGGCAAAGTGCATATGTTTAGTTTTGCTTAAAAGGAGAAATAATTCTTTCAAAATAATGAGGGTCTCTTAATATAAGAGCAACACTTTCATATCAGTTCTAGAGTTAACTGTTCTTCCTCATGTTTAACAGAAAATGGACAAAATGTCTCCATAGTCCATGTTAGTCTTTAATCTTGTGTCTCGTGAACACACATTGGTTCTATAGTCACAAATGTTGCTTGAGTGTGTGTTTTTGTGATTATAGTTCACCTCCCAACAGGTTAGTATAGTAAATCATACTCTCAAACCATTACCTGAGTTTATTTCTCATCTCTAAAATATAAATAAGTAACTTTTTAGCAGTCTTACTTTCCCCAACATTAATTCATTGTGGGTTTGTTTGTTTTTAAATTTTGGATGTCACTTTTTTCAAAGAGTGGATATGATTATCAAACCAAATTGCCCATGCATGTTTGAGTCCATACATGCTTTTGGTAATGAATCATAAGTTCGATCTGTCTGAAAGGCTGCTGGGCAACGATTTAACATCCTTTCCTCCTGCTTGGACTGAAACTCCAGACCTCTTTCAGCTGAGTTCCTGCAGTCATTTGCTTTCATACTGTAGTTTATTTATGTTAAAAGGAAAGCCACAGTCACTGAGTGAACTAAGAGCTATGGCAGGATGAGATGGAAGAAGATGACAAAAGGCCTGAGAGACAAGGCATGACATTATTAAACTGATGGCTTTTGCTGCCATCTAGTCACAAATGAAAATAATTACAACACTATAAACGCCATGATATACTAGTATCAATGATACTGTTCATATTACAGACAGTATCACTGCCATCACACCTGATATAGATACAATATCTATAGATCCTTGTGTAATGTATGTTTATAGTAAATATTGAGTAAGACTTATGCTTTTTAAGCTTTATGGAAGGATTTGACTCAGGTGTTGAGCTTCAGTCTGGACCAAAGTGGTGGACCGACTGGCAGACCACCATGACCCCTCCTCGAGCCCTGACGTTTGCATGGCAAAAAACGAAATGTGCAGACCGTGTTGACAGCTGGGTTTCACTCCACGCCAGGACAAAACCGTAACATGAACAATAACACAGTGACACTGAGACACAGCCAGACCAGAGTGCAGGGGAGGGATGAGACTTTGGCAGCATCAAACGCTTACAGACAAATGAGCGGCACTGTGTCTAGTCTGTGTCTGAAAGAGAGACAGACAGCACCAGGCATGACTCATGTCTTCAGAACAAACACGCTCAGACTGGTGACAAGCAACACGCAGCCGTCACTGGGTCACAGCATCCGTCTACGTGTGTGCAAGCCGGCCTCCAGCAGGACAAGAGTCTGCGTTGCTCCTGAACAACATGGTGTCAGGGTTGGGTTTAATACTTTACACATACTGAGCTTCAGGAGTTCCAAGAGGGAGAAGTAAGGCCTGGGATGATTTTTGTCTCTTTTAAGTCAGATGTTGAACTATGAAGCAGTGAAAGGTGAGAATGAATGTAAACCATGATTTGTAGATTAAACTGAAGCTACTGTGACGTCAAACTGGACCTAAATGTAGTGTTAACTTACCTTCATGATATTGTTTTTCAGTGGTGCTTTTTATTAACCAATGAAGGGAACATTTTCAGGCCTCTCATTTCTACCTGCTCATTGTTGACTAAAATTATGATTTATTTTATCTGCTGTTTCATGAGTTGGACATGACAATGTGAAACCATATGGTTGGAGGACTGACCTTGGCTTTTAGTGCACTTTTTAAATAATATGATTTATAACCAGGATATGTCTGTGTCCTAAGGTGTGTCATCCATGCTTCATTATATTCTGCAAACGTCACTTGGGAGCAGCTTTTCGTCCTTCTGGTCAGCCTGAGCCCCCCGCTAGTCGGCCCCACTGCCCCCCGGGGATGTGTGTGTTCCCCTGATTCAACCTTCATCATTCTAACACATTAGTTGGAAACTCTGATGCAGTCTTGCACATAAAGTCTGTGAGCTATTTATTACTTGACAGCCCAGCACACTCGTTCAGACTGTTCTGTACCATCATCTATAGCCCACACACTCAACAACAACACAACAAGCTGGCCAAGAAAAAAGGAAGTCAGCCATCTCTGCTCACAGAAAGAGGAGAAGCTCCACCATTGGATTGAAAAGGCAAAAAGGAAATCCTGAAAGTGGAATAGATTGGCATGACAACTGGCCTCTTATGGTCATGTGAATAATGAGTCTCCTTTCTCAGAAGAAAATGCAGAAGTAGCCTGATGTTATAGTCACAAAATCTCCTCTGGGGAGTTCACACTGAAAACAACTCTTCGCCCAGCATTGTTTGCATGACTTTGACCTGTCGTACTGTTTGTCATTTGTCGTGCAGGTAGACGTCCATTTCTCCTGTTTACCTTGCTAATGTGGCTGTCAGCTACAGTTGGAAAAGCCTATCTAGCATTGTAAACCACTGTGCTGTGTTTGGGTGTCCTATATCCATTCAAACTCATGGATGTGGCTCTCATACTTCCTGGATTATGTTTCAGCCTGTCACCTGAAACAACTTCTACACACTCGTTCTTGCATTTTTTGATGCTGTTTTCTCTCTGAACTCAGACCTAAAGCTGATCTAATCTTGTAGTGTTTGCTAACACATTTACCAATACAACTCCATGAGAATCAGAATAGGTTTATTGCCGAGTAGGTTTTCACATATAGGAATTTGCTCAGGTGTTTTCATGCACAACGATAAACATAACAAGTAGAAAAATATGAGGAAATAAAACAAGCAGGCACGTACTGCAAGTCTAGCAGCATGAAGGAAAAATAGAAATCTGACAAAAAATATGAAAAAATGATCATAAACATATGTAAAATATGTTATTTAAATGAAAGAGCTTTTGTGCAGGAATGTGCAAAGTATTCACCGGGGAATGTGAAGGGGGGACAATTGGGGGTGAGAGTCAGTGTCAGTGGGGGTCTCTGGCCCTGCTGGTGTTCAGCTCCTATTTGAGGTCCTAGTGCCCAGGAAGCAGAAGGAGTCCATAGACCTCCGGGTACCACAGCAGAAAACTGAATTTGCAAACAAAACAAAAGTTTAAGCTAAATAAGCACTAGTTTGTCAAATAACAAGGAGGTTCCCCTTTTTCAGTTTTGCCTCGCAGCCCTCAGAGAGTCTGTGCACACCGCTGTCAGACAGCACCGAATCCTCTGCAGTCAGCTCTCTCAACACTGATTGGTCGGTCTGCTGTCCTGAATCCTGACTGGATCACACACTTAACTTCCATTTTGTGTGTGTGTATGTGTGTGCGTGCTCCAGTGTGCTGAACTCATACTGAGCTCCCTGGCATAGTTGCCATGGTGAATTTCTGACCAGCCAATGAAAGCTTTGTCTGCAAACAACACAGGCAAAGTAGCTCATGCTATATAAAACACACACCACATAAACACATAGATTGCTTTCCTGCTCTGATGTGTGTAATAAAGCACATCTCAGTCTCCCTCCTCTCCCGCCCCCAGTCTTTCTGGTCTCTCTGCTCTCCTTCGTGTTATTGCCATGGAAACTCAGCTGAGATTGCAGGGCTGCAGCAGCAGTGAGGGGAATCGGTAGAGACTGAGGGTGAGAGAGAGCGAGGCAGACACAGACACAGAGGAGGTAAACTGAGGTAAAAGTAAGAATATTAAAAAGGGAATGTAATATCTTTCTATCTTTGAATCAACAAACCAGTGAATGTCCAAGTTACCACATCCCCTCTCCTTCCTTTTTACTGTCAGTCTTTTCTCCAGGCTCTGTATTCAGGTCATCAGGTATCTGACTTTCTTGCTGATCACAAGTCTCCGTCCCTCCCTGTCTGTTGCCTTTTTTCCCCTTCAACAAAACCCCTGATGTTGTTGCACTGCTTCCACCCACAGTGAGTGCAAATATGAGCTCAGCCTCAGTAATCATTCCTGTTTCTAGTGATCAGGAGTGATCCCAATTTAAATGAGCTTATAATATTATTACTATGTCTTATCTATACTGCTATTATACTATTAATAATCTGAATTGCTTCGATTAACACATCCAGTTCCTTTCCTTTTCTCCTCCTCTGTGAAAGTCTTCCTCAACATGTTTTTCTGACTTGGCAGCTTTAAAGTAACTTTAAATCTACATCACATTACTTTGAGAAGAACCAATGGCAGCAAGAGACAATTTTCATTATCAATTTATCCCCCTCATTAAACACTCTGCAATAAAGAGAGCTGAAAGTCTTCATACTGTGTGACTGGATGGAGATGGTGAAGACATTCGTCTATTTTACAATAATAAAATGAATAAACAGAATTTCAGATATGGAGGATTTACTTAATAAATTTGTGATTTCTATTGAGTGTTCTTGGTGAGCTTGGTTCCAGACCTCTACATCACTTTGCTTTGTCTGAAGACAACACAATATATTTTGGTGGCTATTCAAAATTGTAGTGACGTGGGTTTAGTTGTGCTGGTGAGCTCAGTATCTATAAAATCCTGGCTACATCCCTGAAAAACGGAACAAGAAATTGGCACCTTGGATGAGATCATCACAGCTGTACTTGTTGCTGTAAGTGAGGCCGATGTAATACACATCTGGATGCATTGCCAACAATCCGACGAAACAACTACTGATACAATGTGATTCAACATGATAGAACGCAATTCGACATTGTGCAAAAGAATATGATGCAATTCAATAAAAAAACATAAATAAAGCAGTTGGCCCTTATCGTGTCAGTTGATATTGCAATTCTGTAGTGTATGATCCACAACAGCATTTCAAATAAATTAGCCCACACTAGTAAGAGTGACATGCAGTAGGCTCAGAGCTTTCTGGGCTCCTAGACTTCTGGGTCCCCAGTTGGGGAATCCAACCTTGCACAACATCAAAAATCACTTTCTAAATTCGATCATAATTAGATGTACTCCTTCCTTCTCAAAGTATCTGCTAACAGGCTAATCAGTATACTACATTTATAGGCTCTTTTTGTCATTTCTCTCCTTCCTTCACTTGCTTTTAATCCATGTCTCTCTTCCAAGCCTTTCCACCCCTTTAACATTTGTTCTTTCTTCAGTAGAACTTGGCAAGACATGACACGACTGGGTGCCAGATATACAGAATGACAGGGCTAGAAAACAGAGTGAAACAGGTACAAACTGAGACAGACAGCTTTGATATCAAACCTTTATTTTGTTACAGAGACACCACTGGAAAACAGATACTTTAGGATGTCTGTCATTATCAGTACACTGTCACTGTTGTACGTGTTCACAGAGTCAGTTCAAATGTGACAGTTCAGTCTAGTAGTCACACAGTTCAGTCATCCACACTGTAGTTAGCCCTCAACACAGTCCTGCTGGCCAAACCATGGCACTCCCAATGCAAGTCCCAATGCAAGTGAAGGCTTAAGAGGGTTCTTCAATTAAAAAAACAAAACAAAACAAAAAAAAACATTCTGTTGTCCACACATCTGTCCAGTCTGTGGAGAAGGAAAAAACAGGAGTGGACTGTGTGTTCTTGTGAAGCCTAGAGTGTTACAGTCACAGGATGTAGGAGAGGACTTAATGTCAGTAGCTATCTTTACATGTACACATTATGTGGATGCAGACACACACACACACACACACACACACACACACACACACACACACACACACACACACACACACACACACACACACACACACACACACCATGAAGCCGAATCACTGGTTTTGGTTGTTTGGCTATTTGGCCTGTAAGAACACACCAAGTTTGATTTTATTTGGAGGTGCCATGGTGCCAGCCTGAAAGTCTCTTGGAGCTGCTCTGAGAGGACATAGTGAATCGGAAAAAGTGTTATGCAGAATCAATTCTGCATAATATTTTTACATGACATAATATATAATAGCACTGACTTACACTTCAATAACATGGTTACAGTCTACAGCAGAATAACCTTCTTGCACAGCCCACTGTCTTGATCATGTTAAAGAAATAGTGCAACATTGTGGGAAATATGCTGATCTGCCTTTTCCCCCCATGAGAATGGTTCAAGCATGTAACTCTCACAAAAACAACAAAATATGTTCTCTTTCCTCCTCTCTTTTGAGCTTTAGACAGAGCAGAGGTTAGCTGCTTCCCTCTGCTTATATGCACCATATCCTATGAGAATAACTATAATAGGATATGGTGAATAAAAGTCAGTCAAAAATGCAATAAATGTGCTTTAAAACCAAATGAAATATATAGAATAGTGTGAGCAGTGTACATGTAAACACAGCCACTGAGAGTGACCACGCAGATACTGAATTCCATGAGTACTCTGAATATAAGTTGTGACGTCATGTCTGTCTCCATCAAATGACATTTACTCTCTGCTTTCTGCCACATTCATCAATCATGCTGATAGCTACAGAGAACACATCCATGTAAATTATTGGTAGCATCCACTCATTTCTGGCTCTTGCAGCAAGTCAGGCAGATCCAAACTAGTTCTAACAGCAGTTTGAGCACATGTCAATGTTTCCTACAACTATCAGCATGATCTATAACTTTGACAGGTTTTTAACCAAGGTCCCAAACTTCCTCATACTTCCCAAAAATATAACAATACAATATAACAGGATTACATGTACATTTATACAAACAGACATTTTTCTATGAAATGATGGAGTGAAGGAGTTCAAAAGTGTTGAAGAGAAGTGTTTTTATAACCACTTTGTGTTGTTAAGAGTCTTGTCGTGTGCCAAACAGATGTGAGACCTGGATTCAATCCTAGAACCTAGAAATGGAGTTTAAGATGTAATTACAGTAACATTTCTGGCACAAGACAGCCTTCTAGATAACTAAACAGTCCATCAAAATCAGTCTGGACTGAACACTGCCCTGTGTTCAGGATGTGAATGGATGGATCTGCAGATGAATTGGCTCCAGGCCGGGTTGAACACGTCTTTTAGTCTATGCTAAACATTAGCATTTCCCACTGAGCTAAAAACCCAAACCATCAGTCCGGGTTCACACACACACACACAACACACACACACACACACACACACACACACACACACACACACACACACACACACACACACACACACTCTCTCTCTCTCTCTCTCTCTCTCACACACACACAAACACACACGCGATACACTGATGAGTATAAAGATACAAATGTCTATTTACAGGAATAGAAACAGCAAACCGTTACAGTTGTTGATCATTATAAACAGCTAGTAGCTCATATCAACTGATTACTGTATAAATCTGATCTGAAAAAATCTGAAAAAAAAAAAAAAAACAACAAACCTAAACCTACACCAAGAATCCAATAAGACAGTTTGACAGAATCAGTTCTGTGTAATATTTTGTAACCGTTGGATCCTGTTGGACTTCATGACGTAATATAACAGCGGTGTCTTGCATTTCTCTGTCTTGCTGGACAGTCTTCTGGGACAGCCCACTGTCTTGATCATGTTAAAGAAATAGTGCAACATTGTGGGAAATATGCTGATCTGCTTTCTTTCCAAGAGAATGGTTCAAGCCCGAACGTCTCACAACAACTGTTTTTATATTTCTTTTTTGTAGAGTTCGGTAGTCAGCTTTAGAGGTGTTGGTCAGTTGTATTCTTGAAATCTAGACAAAGTCAGGCTAGGTGTTTCCCTCAGAGTCCAGCCTTCAAGCTGGGTTCAATATACATCTTCTTATATCAAACAGAAAGCAGAGTATCACCCCAAATGTTGAACTATTCTGTACATTTTGTTACTATATATCTTAATCCACAACTGAGCAAGCAATCAGCCTGCTCACATCCATTTCATAGTGCTGGGCTCCTTTGTCTGATGACAAAAACCAAACTGCTTTCTGATGTACCAGTGTGTTGTAAGAGTATGCAAGACCTACAGCGACGCTCATCTGACCTGTCTGCTGAGGCAACAGCGGTGAGTCACAGGAAGTCATAGAAAATGAAATGAATTCCAGCAGCTGGTTTCCTGGCTCACTTGCACTAGAAATGTAAAGTGTCAATCATATTTGACTGCTGTCAGGATCCTTGAGTGACAGTTTCAGCGTCAGTATAAGATTGCCTTCTGGCTATAGGACTAACTGTACCGACCATACACGCATATGAGTGCAGATCGAGAAGTAGCAACAAGCAGGTATAAAAAGTTCTCTTTCACATACACTAATCAAAAATATCTATCTATATATAGCATATATGTCATATTAAGAGACTTAATGAAAGAAAAAGACAAAATTAACTGATTATTAAAAACAAGACATAATTATTAAGAAGTTATCTGTGGATCATTCACATTCAATCTGATTCATATTTTCAGGACAAACCTTCACCACCTGCTTAAACCTATGAAATATGTGTTGTAACCTACAGTCTATGGTTGTAACCAGCAGGCCACTAATTGTGTAACAATAGGTAGTATGAAGGATACCTATGTAGTTACTAGCATCACAAACAACACCAACCCACAACCCAACACCAGGTATCATCTGTATGCAAGGAAGCTAACAAACCGCTACCCATTCCCAAATTTAAGAGTCACTTCAACATCAGCTAGTTCTACCCGTTTTCATATGCTTATAATCCATGTAATAGTATCATAGGCTTAATTTGATTGTTAAGGCTGCAAACAAGTTATGAGTCTTTCAGGGTTTATAAGATTAAGTTAATAAAGCAGGTGGCTAGTGATAATGTGAGAAGGGCTTCAGAGATGTCTAAACACCATCTGAATTTTCATACAGTATTTAATTCTGCAAATGCAAATCATATAATACAACTAGAATTACTAGCAAATTAAAACATCTCACTACTATACAGTAAAAAGCCAAAAGAATAGGATGGCTGAATCAGGTTTGACCCCTGATTTCAGCTGTTAGGCCCTACTTTTGTGGCAGTAATGATCAGGTGCAGGGACATTATAATTACAATTGTGTGATTACAATGTACACCCTCTTATTCAAACCATATTTCAGATCCAGGCCTTCAATTTGATTCTCATGAGGCTCTGAAAAAAATCTCCTAATCCTCTTTCAGTCAAACTTCCTGTTATCTTCTTTCAAAACACATCTGTTAGTAACCATGATTTTAAATCTACCGTTGTGGAAACTCCAACAATGTCAAAGTAACATTGTCACTTCTTAGCTAGAAATGGAAAAATACGTAAAAATACTAAAAATAGGAATTCAGATGAGAACCATAAATAAATACTCAGAGTTTAAAGATATAACATAAGATATGAACACGAACATGCTGTCAGGTGTCTCTGCCAATACTTTGACTATTATTTTGTGTGCTTTTAAGTTACAATCCAAACAATTCCCTTGCAAACACAAATTAGTAATCCAAAATCAATTTCTCTTTTCCACTACATCACATCTTACAAAGCTCATTAAATGTTCCTATCAAAATTTTCTTTCCACCAAAACCTATTTCTTTGTTGCTTTTGCTAAAAGCACATAAAACTTTAATCAAATGTACAAAAACTAAGATATATTCACCTTAAATATTTGCACTGATATTTGAGTACAGGCAGTTTATTGAACTGAAATTATACTCCACCGACATGCCTTTCACATCTATTAGATAAAATCTCTTCCATTTGATTACAAACCACATTTCACAACATCTATCATATCAAAATATACTTCTCTGTCTCCAAGACTATACACAGGGATAACACATTTATGGCTGTGATTATTTCTTTCTATGGGGACTGTTTACTGTATCTCAATATTTGTGCCACAGTCTCACTAAAATTCATGAAATGAGCATGTTGGAAACATGTAGTGGAAATGAAATGTATGTATGCATAGAGTTCTATGCAAAAATAATAAACTTTTATGGGAGTATTACATTCATCACATTCCTCCAGACTGTACGCTGATTGTAGAATAATAACATTTACACGTGGCTGTCATGAGAAAGTATTTGCAAATGGTATAGACAGGTAAAGCAGCTTTGGTTCAGGGATGGGTTATATGTAGACAATTAAAACTGTTTAATGATTAAATGAAGACTTCTTTTCTCTATATGAAAACTGTATGAAGACTATAACAATTCCTAGCAAGTTTTGTAAAGTGAAGCCAGGCTGAAAGAAAATCTATGTACATCCACCTGTCCATGGCAGTTTACCAAAAACCCAGGGTACTTTTTAATTTCTATGTAAACTTATGATTCAGGAAAACTGCTAGGAGGTCATGTCTCACAATGTAACAAAAAGTTTGGATATATGACTGATGACCCTTAATGATACTGGTGAGAGCTATGAACTTTAGCTGCTTGAGCAAATGTTAATATTAGCTTTACAGACTGACAGGACAAGCTGCCTACAGAGGTCCTACAACCCCGATTCCAAAGAAGTTGGGACATTACGTAAAATATAAATGAAACGGACGGTGATAATTTGCTAATCCATTTTGATAGAAAATCAATACTAAGTACAAAACAGTACAAACACAATATATTACAACATTTATAATACAATATAGCATAACAATATAGCATATTATGTCTGACCTCATCAACTTCATTGATTTTAGTAAATATCTGCTTATTCTGAATTTGATGGCAGCAACATGTTTCAAACCAGTTGGGACAGGAGCAACAAAAGACTGTGAAAGTTGTGGACTGATCCAGAAACACCTGTTTGGATCATTCCACAGGTAAACAGGTTCATTGGTAACAGGTGATAGTATCATGATTGGGTATGAAAGGTTCATCCTGGAAAGACTCAGTCGTTCACAAGCGAGGATGGAGCGAGGTTCAACTTTTTTGGAATCGGTGTTGTAATTTCGAGCTTTTAAAGGGGCAATTTTACAACTTATACATATGATGTGCTTAAAAGTTTAACAGGAAGATTCCAAATACTGTTTACTATCCACCATTTTAGCTCAACTACAGGCGAGCTTATTAAGTTGAAAACGTGTTCTATACTGCACTGAATCGGTCAGCTAGGCTAATATTCAGCACTGGTCCCACATACGTTTTCATTTAATAATTGGTCAAAGAATTAGTCTTAGTCTGAACTAGTACAACAAGACTCTACCCTTGATCACATACATACATAAACTGTTGGTCCTTGAATTAGTGGTTGTGCTGCTTTCGTAGTGGCACAATCTCTAAGATTGTGGCAAGTATCATTTACAACTGTCATACGGTGGCAAACATCACAAAACTTAAATGACTTGAAAATATCCTCTTACATCTATCTGTCATCTTGACTATAGATGACTGTCTTGTCTATATTACTCAATAGATAGCTGTTTACAAACTGCATTACAAAGAATGCAGACTGTCAAGTCCAGATTCACTAAGACTGTATAAAAGGCCATTTCTTCTTCACCCCACAGTTACTGCACAGACTCATTATTAAGCTAATTCTGTTGCAAGATTAAACAACAATGGCTCCCTTTTGTTATTAAAGCCCTTAAAACTGTTTGTCTTTCAAAGAGAACATTTTCCATTTTAATTCAAATAGGCACAACGAAACAACACCTGCTTCATGAAATCCTTATAATGCTGTTGCTGAAGTCAGCAAATAGTATTCATTACAGTGTTTCCAAGTAATACAATGATGTGGCTCATACACCACTCCAAATGTTCACACCTGCTGCTGCCTGTTCTCTCCAAACATCTGTCTAAAATGAATAATGACAGCAACAAAGCCAAAAAAGTAGGGAGCATACCAAACTAGACCACTGGTTACCACAAGAACTGGCACAGAAACCCTCTGGAATCCTTTTCATCCAACATTGTCTGTGTTTCTCGTTGACCAATCAGATATCTTTGTCCATTCTTTGAGTTGAGTTAGGTAGAAAAGAAAACGTGTCCAAACACACCAACACATGTAAAGGAGCTGAGTAGCAATTAAAGAGCATCTGTCACAATCAACCATATACTCTTGATATATCAGCTTGTTTAACTAAAATAATCCCTATAGCAAATGTTGAACAATTAGAATATAAGTCCTCTCCACTCGGCTATTGAGCATTCCATTAAAAACACATTAACGCACAAATAGCTCTTTACAACGCCCTTAGCAGCATCATCATCTCCCGCCTCATCTCCATCATCACCTAAAATCTTCATCATGGCCCTGCACCTACAAATGCAATAAGCAAAGAGATATGTGAGCAGAAGTGGGAGCTTACAGAAATTATATAGATATGTACAAAGCTATAAATATCCACTGTCATTGAACTGCAGTAATTGATTGTGCTTTCTTAAATTCTACATGAATCCAAATGTGAGGATCTTTGTGTTCCCAGGCAGATTTCCATCGAAACACTGACTATGGAGAGCCATTACAGTCCTGTACTAACGTGTCTACGTGACTAGCCCACAGTCACATGACTTTTCTTTTGATGGCACTTGGGCACAAAGAATGTAAACACTGGTCTAAGGAAATGATAAGTAATGCCTGATGAATTGTCCAAATGGTGTGTTATGTCTGGCAATCAGTATAGTACATTTGAAATGCTTTTTTCTCCAATATTCATAGAGTGAAAATGTCAGAAAGTTTTCTACTCTACTAGTTCAACTACGCAAGCCAAATACCATAACAAAATTTGTGCAGAATATTATGCTCCCGCTGCTCAGGGGAGAGAACTGATTTTGCGGAAAAAAAAAAATTGTGAGAGACAGTCATTATAGTTATACAAATAAAGTTGTTAGTGTACAAGAAAAAAAGTCATAATAGTATGAGTATTAAGTATAAGTAATGAATACGTTTGAATTTGAAAAAAGTCGTAGTCTTACCACAAGAGAAGTCACAATATTATGAAAAGTTGTCGTATCGTAATAATTCCAGAATAAAATTGTAAAATTCTTTATATATCTTTATATTAATATTCTATTGTAGTCATCAGGTTTAGGACAGACATGTCAAGGCTTTGTTGTTCTTCTCTATAACAAAATGTTCTTAAAATTATGGCTTTCTTCTGGTATTATTACGACTATCTTGTACAATTACAACTTGATCACTGTAATATTATGACTTTTTCTCACAAAAGTTAAGATATTATCCTTGTGATATTATCACTCCTATTGTAAAACTATAATTTTGATTTGTAATGCTTTCTTTACTTTATTCTTAATTAAAATTTAAATAAAATTTTTATTTAAATTAAAAAAAAAATTATTACAACTTCTTCTTGTAAATACTGTATTCTTGTAAAATTTTGTATTTTTATATTTTTCTTGTAACATTGTGACTTCACCCTCAAAATGACAACTATTTGTACTGTAATGACTTATTTATTCATGACTTCACTCTTAATATTGTACTTTCTGTAAAATTATGCTTTATCATTTTAATACTATGCCTTTGTGTTCTCAAAATTACAAACTTTTGGGGTGCTTTGTTATGAAATTATGATTGTATTCTTGTAATATGATACTCTGTTGTTAAACTAAATTTTACTTATGTAATATTTTCCCTTTTCCTGTTATTTATATATTTATATTGCAACCTTTTTCTCAAAATATCATGACTTTATTCTTGAAATATTAGATTTAATAGAACTAAACTCAATCGTAATTACGCCCATACTGGGAGACATGATGAGTTCATGAAATTAACCAATGAAGAAAACAAAATACTTAACCTCCTTCAGTCTTTGGACTTGTGTATGGTCAAAGTTTGTTTAGATGACTCACATGCATGTGAAGACCATTCACACTGCATGTGTCAGTGTACAGTACAGCTACTACACAGTAAGGATAATTCATATACTGCACATCATTAAAACACAGTATGTAAAAAACAGAGCGCTTGTTTTACTATATTTAAACACAATGTATGCCCCATGATATTGTTTTTATCCAACACAAACACAATACCACCATGAACTAAGAGATACTGTTATTGCCCAAAAGGGACTCCTTGTAGCCCAGACAAAATTAAGACCATGGGTTTAATTTCCACTGTGGCCACCCACAATCATATGTACAAAACACAGCACAGTTATGGGCTTTGAATGCAAATTTCCATCTAATGTGGTTACATTGTAAATTTTATATATTGATATTGTTACCTGTGTTCGGCGACAGGATGAAAGCTGAGAATATACTGTATGTATAAATACTGTGATAAGAATGTTATCCCATTTACAGCTGACCTCACAGTCAGAGGAAAGGGCGGCAGAGTCATTAGGCTGAATCCATCCTTGCTGGCAAGGAGCGATGGGACAGACTGAGGAGACTGGAGTCTGTCCTTCTGAGTGAGTCAAAGGGTCAGCAGTTAATTTAGCCCATTATCACTTTGCCTATAAAGCAAGTGCACTCAAATTATTAGATTTACAAAATAACTGACCTGTTGTATCCGGCAGTCCAAGATAAAAAAAAACAAACAAAAAAACACACGATTGGGGGTAGGGCTAATTGTGTTTGTTCTCTCTATGGCTTTTGACCCAAAGTGGATCATGAACCTATTGCTTGTAGGTCTTGATAAGCCTACAGTACATCTCCTAGAAAGACACAACATTTATCCAGTTTACTAAACCAGCTGGGATGCTGTGGGGACACAATTAGCCATTTATTGTGCCCTGATTGGTCAGGTGAGAGGTTGAGGGTAAGACTAACAAGTTTGTGGTCATCCACTATTAACTGACCCTTTGTGGTGGACAGATTTAACTGAATTTCCTTTCATTTTTGTCCCAATCTGAAGTTCTGTATGGCCCAAGAAGCATCTCCATTGAAAGTAGGGCACATTTTTATCACAGGTGTAGATGGACGAACTTAACACTGAGCGTGTCATTCTTTATAGGCCAACCCCAGAGTCGGAGGTGGGGTGTGAGTCAGGATGGGGCGGGGTAAGGTAGGGGGAGGGGTTGGGCTGGGACGGCCAAACATCCCCTGCAACTGCCTGTTGGGGTGGTTAGGGTGGTTAGGGTGCATGGGGTGCATGGGGTGGATGGGGTTTTCTTGAAAATTCCGAAGGTTTTCGTGGAAACGGTTGCTGCTTTCATTGTCGAGGCGGTTACTGTCATCACAGAGGCGGTGGTTGTTGTCAAGCTCGGGGGTTGGCCCTCGATCAGGAACATGGACAATATGGGATCCACTCTTCCTCCTCAGGGTTGACTCACGACTGGATGAGGCAACCGACTGGCAGTCAGAGCCACCGTCGCTGCTGGCAGCTGTTCCCTCCACTGGGGTGACCCTGATGGTGGTGATGGCCTGAGGGTGGGGGTGGAAAGGAGGCGCAAAGGTGACAGTGGGGGTGAATGGCATGTTGATGTTAACAGGGTTGGGGATGAAGTTATTAAAGATGGGATTATTGGGATTGTTGGGGTTAAAATTGGGGTGCTGGAAGTTGTTGGGGTTATTGGGATGTAAGGGATGCAAAGGGTGTACAACATGTGGGTGGTTTGTGTATACAACTCCTCCCCCTCCTGTTCCTCCTCCCCCTCCATCTCCTCCCCCTTCGCTCTCTGTTTCGGTCCCTGTAACACTCCTCCGCCCATCCACTGACCCTCCATCCCTCAGTGAGTCACAACTGTCTGTGTGTCTGTTCAGATCGTTGAGGGTGAAAGTTGACTGTCGGAGCGAAGCTCGTTGTTCTGGTGGTTTCCATCGCCAGGAGCCACTTCCATCGGTGCTCGGAGGTTTCACCACAGGTTTGTGTGACCTGGACTCTGGGTGGGCTTCAACACGCACTATACTGCCACTTCTTTCCAAACCTCCTCCTATAAGAGCAAGATAAATAAATAATTATCGTGTACTACTAACAATAACTATCATCATCTTGAATGTTCCATAAACCTAAAGGCAGTGCTCATACTGCTGTGACTGCCACTAAGCAGTAGAGTCCAGAATCTGATAGATTAGGTCCCGCTGCTTGCCATCCTTCATACTGTCCAGACCTTATTCAGTCATATGCTGGGAAGAAAGTATAGAACTAAGCTAGCTCCGTTCTCATCTTCCAGTCTTTGTGTGAAGCCTAAGTAAATATAACTAGATGTATAACAGTACTACAGGCACACAGGTAAAATTGATATCCATCAATTGTCTGATTCTGGGAAAGTAACAAGGGTGTTTCCCTGCATGCTCAACTGTTCCCTTCAACGATAAGGTGATGATATTCAGTATTTTTGTTACTGCAAATAAAAAAGACAAAAATCACTGTAGCTTTTCGCACATGGGAGGAAATAGTGCATTTATAGAGGACTTTTTTCAGCAACGTATCAATGTACATTCACTGCTCTAATGAGTATTTCTGGCAGCAGGGCAGTGTTTGTGGGATTGAATCAAAATAAGCTACAGTGTGTGTTCATGGTAATGAAGGTACATGTCACCCAGTGCAACAGTGAAATATACCAGGATTTGATATACACACATTACATTTTAGTAGGATACAATTTTTGCTAATTTTGGTCTAATTTAAGGACTTGTTGCTCTGACAAAAGTTGCACATGAATTTTAAAACATGTTTCAAAGAGTCCAGACTTACTGTATGTCAAATCATCAACATTCTCACCTGGATAACTTGTTATACACATATGAAGACACATTGCTTTCATTTTAATCTCAAGTTAAGTGAAGTTATTTCTTTTTCTGCTCTACATGAAAAGTGGCTTGAGATGACTTCTGTTATGATTTGGCACTATATCAAAAAAAACTGAATTGAACCGATTCAAAAGTATATTTCATTTCCAATTTCAGACAATTTAATTTCGGCAAAGTTCTTGTACATATGCTTGTGTTTAGGTAACATTTAACATTTGAGAACTTGAAACTTTGAGACCCTCTCGTCTAATGTATATGTCTATATACATTACTCTCTTAGCAGTACACACCTCCTCCTCCCACTGCTCCGGTGGTGGAGGCCGGTGGTGATGGGTCCTGGTCCGTCAGGGCTCGGTACCGAATGGATCCAGTGCAGCTGACAGTGCTGCCACCATCCTCTGACCGAGGAGAGTGAAGCAGACCCTGCTGTTTGGATAAGGCTATCACCTGGAAAAGCAGGATGACAGTGAAATGTCAGCTATTCCGAGTGTTGGTGCTGACTGTGCTGGGATACTTATTCGTTATCAACAAGCCTGCTCTTATTGTAGGTGGTGTGCTATTGTGGCAACTAGGAACCTTTTAACAAAAAGGCTATGACAACTGTCCACACAACATAGCCTGCACCGAAATTATACAATTTTAAGGTGACTAAAATAAATTCCTAATCTTCTCACATAACAAATAGTTGAGTAAGCTTTTGAAGCACGTTGATTCTAAGAATTCAAGGATCCAAGTGACATCTTGAGATACTTCAGCACTAAAAGCTCTTTGTTGTCTTGCGCTACTCCATTTGGCAACAAGGAAACAACTTGACTCTTGTTGGCAGCAAATATGTTGTACCTAAACTCTGCGCATGAGTATTTTAATCACAGTAAGAAGAGCATTAACATCACTCCATCTTTTAATCTATTTAGCCCTGTAAACCTTTGTAAAATTTCATTTAGTTGTGGCATGTCTTTCTGTTTCACATTTAATCAAAACAGGCTTTTGTTTCTTAAGTCTTTTCAACTACTTTTTAATCATGAATTACAAAATGCATTGAAATGGATTATAGCATGTGCTTATTTGTTTATAAGCTAAGTTTTAATCACAGCTGTGTACTTGATGTAACTGACAATTATTTTTAAACCAACTAAAGTTGCAAAATCCAATGACAGAGCAAACTCCACCGCTGATGAGGACTATGAGATGCAGTTAAGAGCTCAGCAAAAAGCCAGCAAGTGCACCTTTAAGGATTTTTTTTGCCAAACAGCAATTATTTTCTTTATTGATTAATCAACTGCACCTTAATTTGTCAATCAATTGATTCATTGTTTGCTCAATAGAATTATGAATTAAAGCCTTCAGTTATTAGAGTCCAAAGTGATGCCTTTAAATGGCTTTTGACTGACAGTCACAACAACAAATGCTTATATGTCATTCAATTTCCAATCATATGAAACAGAGGAAAGCAGACCAACATCATTAAGAAGGTGGAACCACTACATGTATATGTTTGGGAACTTAACTTGATAAATTCCTTTTTAGACCAGCCATCAGAACTGTATTTGATAAAGTTCTCTTTAGCAGTCAATCAACTATATTAACTATAGACAGAGAAATCTCCCTCTTCCTCTGCTCTCACACCTGTTGTCTGTGTTTAACTAGTGACCCACCAGATCCTCCTTTCAGCCCTTAAAAGGTTGGGTGTCTCAGGCCCTGCACGCTCCCTCTTTGTATCCTACTGGACATGGAAAGGATCGGTGTCTAACCCATGCAGGAACTGGGGGTTCCTCAAGGCCTCGTCCTGGGCCTTCTCTTCTTCTCCTTTTGGCTTCTCCTTCCATTGCTATGCTGATGACACCCAACTGTTTCTCCCATTTCCCCTCTCTGACAATCAGGAGGTGCTCATCACTGCTTGCCTTGCTGTGCTCCTTCAGGGGAAAGGATCCTTGCTGAGACATGTCCATCACCATTGAGAATATTGTGCCTGTAGTGTGAAAACCCGCCTTTTCAGACTTCACCTCGTACCCCACACTAGCTCTTTTTTAAAAACGAAAATAAAAGAGGCCTATCACCTATCACTGAGCAGCCATCCTTCCATTTGAGTCAGTGACTATATACATCACATACCTCTCCTTGCTCTTCAACTGAAAATAGCCTATTCCAGTCCATATTACCAACTGCCTAACCTTAATTTTCATTTGCTATCTGCCCAGACTGGTAACACGGTCCATAGAAAATCTACGTGGCATTGAGTAAATACTAATAACTGAATTCATGTTGAGCACTCTCCCATTAATCCATTGTTGCAAACACCCATACCACACCAACACATTCCTCAAACATTCCTCAAAGTCTCAAACTTGATGTTTCTTAGTGTCAGAAATGAATGATGTCTGATGAATAAATGACTGCCAACTTATTTGAAGATAGACCAAAAGGGACCCCTTCCACAATTAATAATTGTCTGTATACGGCTAACCCACTTCTCTGTTAAGCCTTTCCCCATTGATCTTGTTCTGGAAGCACTACAGGTCATCAATATCAGGTTAGTCAGTGAGGATAATTTGGATTGATTTTTAGAACTACCTGCACCTCTTTTTAAGGAACACATCACATATATACAATATTCAGCCTTTGTATCTCATCAGGCATAGTTCCCAGTGCTTGGAATCCTTTTTAGACCATTCTATTGTAGACCCACATCAATCTGGTTTTAGAGCTAATCAGAGTGCCACCTCAGCTGTCACACTAGAATCAAACGACTTGATATCTGGTTTAGACAACAGGAAACATTATGCCACTATATTCATAGATTCAGCGAAAGCTATTAATATAGTTAACTGTTCTCTACTTGTACAAGAAGTGTTCATGACAGGTTTTGATAGTGATGCTCGCAGCTGCTTTTAGAATTGCAACCCCGATTCCAAAAAAGTTGGGATGCTGTGTAAAACATATATAAAATAGAATGTGATAATTTGCTAATCACTTTTGACATATACTCAATTCAAAACAGTACAAACACAATATATTCAATGTTTGACCTCATCAGCTTCATTGATTTTTGTAAATATAATACTAATATGGATTTGTCAAGATCCAAAAACATAGACTACTATAATCTGCATATCTCTATTGTCATTGGTCTAAATATTGAAAGGGATACAGAATAATAGTATCTTGGGATCTACTTGGTGACATATTTAAATACCACATCAGGTATTGTTGGCAAACTTCAATGAAAGACTGGCTTTTTATACACATATGGAACCAGCTCTCCTTGGATTTGTAGGAGGAGGATTGTTGAATCAACTTTCCTGTCAGTTCTGGACTATGGGGATGTAATTCAGAGACCTGCCACTGCCCCCACACTTTACCACAGTTTGTCATCAATACACAGTTTTTATTTCAGATTTTTTTTTTTACCCTTGAGAGGAAAGTTGGTAAAGGATAAAGGCAGACAGGAAATGAGGGGAGACAGAGAGGTATAACAAGCAACAAGGATCCCCAGCCAGAATTGAACCAGGATACTGTTATGTGGTATGCATCCTAACCATACTGCTGCCAAGGATTGTAAAGAAAAGAATGATTAACCTGCATAAGACGAGGCTGTCCTCCAGCACTGAGCGGCCTGCAGGGGATGGTGGTCTTCTCAGCCACTCTCAGCCACTTTTCCCTCACTGACCCGCCCCCATCCATAATGCTGTCCTCTGATTCACTCTCCTGATCCTTGCTGGTGAAGTTTTCCTCTTCAGGAATGTGAACAAGCTGGGAAGATCCAGGCCGAGATTGGATAGACACTCTGGCCCCACCAGCCAATCCGGTGCTGCCATTAAGGGCCAGGTGATTATGATTTGCCATAGGAACGGAGCTTGCTGCCAGTTTCATGTACTGAGCTGGAATGTGGGCCCCAGCACGCAGCTCTGCTTCCTGACTAGTGACTGAAGGTAGGTGTTGTCCTCCACGGAGCTCTGCCTCCAGGATCATGGCAGAAGGTTCAGAGGAGCAGTGCAGCTCCATGTTCCTCTGAGGAGATGAGGCAGAGGTTGGTCTTATTCCATCCATCACCTGCAGGGACAGCTTCCTGTTATCATTCTTGTTCTTCCATTGGCTGAGCAGCTGTTTGGACCGGGTCGAGTCCATTGAGGCGTGGATGGAGGCGTGACGCCGAGGAATGCGGCCCTCATCAAATGAGGATCCTCCGTGGGACCTGGAGGAGGAGGCAAAGGAGCTTCATGAAGAACAAGAAAGGAGATTCAAGAGCAATTCTGCATTTCACTGAAGAAAGCTCATTTGCTTACTGCTGAATATAGAAAGGAAGCTTACCAATATGCTAATCATAACAATGTGATTAGCTGAAATTAACAGCAACCACATTAGAAGATTAGTACAAAGCCCAATAGGTGTCATGGAGAAATGACTAAGTCGTACTCTCAAAAAAAACCCCAAACAGTTAAACTGAATGCACAAATGAATATTTTGTGCTCTCAAAAACAACATTCTATAACCTTTAATTCATTAACCCATAAGAACCCAGACCCATTTCATAACTTTCTGGAAACTTATGGGGGGGATACCACAGACCAAGTGGATTACATAGAACACATTTCTGATGTTTGATATATATATATATATATATATCATATAATTTATAATATTTTATATATCATATTTATTTTTTATATATTATTTTTTGTTAATTACATTTATATTTATTGTTTTATATTAATTTGTTCAAGAAATATGGTCAGAACAGGTTAGATGTACTCCAGGAGAATGCCAGAAACCTGGCCATGCTCCATAGAACCCTGCATGTTTCTATCAGTGCTGCTTTAGTGTGGTGCTTTCCAAGTATTTCAAATTAGTTTTCTACTCAATTACACCCACACAGACACTTGATGCGTCAGTGCCATCACATCTCAAATCACTTTTCCTGTTCTCTCAATGTTTCTACCACAGACAAAGATGACATGTGAGAAGACAGATTGCTCATGTTAATAGAAGAGCTGTAAAAAGCTGTGGAAATGATGGAAGTTAAACACACACACACATGCAATAATATTTCCTCCACAATTTGACCACAGAGGACAGACAGCTGTGATGACATAAGCTGTTAAGAGACAAATATGAAATAAACCTTTCAGTCACAATTTGTAGCTATGCTGTAGCCAATAAAGGTTGACTCAGCCACTGTGTGGGATATTGCTGCTGAATGAAGAGGCTGGTTGAAAGGACTCATCATGATTACTTAGCTTTTCACCCGCCCATACCCTGAAGCACAAGACATTAAGGTTAGTTTTCCTGTTCCACCGGGCTTCCAAATGTAGTCACCATTTCAGAAAATTAAAACAGTCACAAAAACTTGTCAAGAATTTATTCTGCAGTCCTACAGCATAATTTAAGTCTCTGCGATTTTTTATTTAACTAGTTAATTAGTTAACTCTCACAACTACACCTAAAATCAAGATTTAAAACTTCTATTGAAAACTTTTTTGTTAACCTTATCCCAAGGCAATAGTATGCTATGCATCTGCTCCCTAAATGAACTGCCTCTACAAACCACAAAATCTACGTGAACACACCTCTGGCTGGTTTGTATAAACCGTAAAGTTCCATCCATGTTGTAAAAATTAGTAGCTAGCTAGGCCAGCTAGTAGGGCTGGGCAGTATACAGGCGTCATAGTCATCACAGCGGTGTTGTTGTGCCACAATATGAATCTTGCAATATAGTCATCACCTTGATAAATCAATAATAGCCTAATTCTAAAAGCATAACACATTTTTTTTTCTTCAAAAGTTCAGTTGTGGTCTGAATATTTGTCCTTATACATTATATATCTTGTTGCAAATAAAAACGGAAAACATTCACTATAACTGCCTTTGCATTAAAAGGGGGTGGCCATTCAAATAGACTATGGTTATGCTAGGCTAAGCTTAGCTATCAATAAAGAGACAACTAGCGAAACATATGGTAAAGAAAAGTCAGAGCTGTAGCCTATATTGACTGAAAAGATACACATGGAGCGTCGGAACCAGTTTTATACAGTTCGTGGTCAGAGGCAGACAGAGACTGAGAGCTGGTTCGGTTTAAAAACATCCGACACGGAGCAAACTTCAACAATGTGCAAGGTATGCTGGCGTGTTGTGACAGCAAGAGGAGGAAACACAAGCAACTTGCTTCATCATTTAAAAAACACTGTGGCTGTGAATACGAAGAAGCGACCCGGGACAAAACAAGCGACCCAGTGGCAGCAGCGGCAGCAGAGCACGTCCCAAAACTGCACAGCTGTCACTGCAGGCAAGGGCGGACATCTTACTTCACTTTTCTTCACTTTTGGACATATATGCTATGTAAGTCAAGTGAAATATGCACAATTTTTTATAAACTTAAATTATAAATTGTAACTAGCGGATTGGTTGGCAGTGGACTAAACCACTGTGAGACATAAGAAGGGGGGGACGGATCTTTCAAAACGCTTATTTTGCGTCTACAATTGGCACATATGTATTCAATGCATATTATATATTATATATATATATATATATATATAATAAATTATAAGTTTACAATGATATAAATACAGGGGGACAATTCTAAGATTTTCCAGGATTGAAAAAAAAATTTACCTTGGCAGTGTGCTGCTACTGAAGGTCATCATGTTGTCATGGTTGCCCAGAGGACTGGAAGGAGTTATCACCTCCACCTCAGCACTGGCTCTCTTCAGGTTGGACAGAGAGGGCTCTCGGTAGGAGGAACTTCGTGTCAGAATGGGCTCTGGTCGGTTGGGGGACAGGGTGTGGGAAGAGGTCCTCGTGATGATGGGTTCTGGTTGGCTGGGAGCCAAGGTGTGATGACCTATAAATTAGACAACAGGGAGAGGTCAAACTGCTAATCTATCCATCCAGCCGTTTTCTCCTGCTTATCTTTTACTTATCAGATGTGTAAACCACCTCAACTGGCTCCTTCTTCGATCTGAAGGAGCAGTGACTCTGTTGCCAAAGTTGAGCCCAGCCACCCTAAAGAGAAAGCTTGTATGAGCTGCTTGAATCTGTGATCTTATTCTTTCAGTGACTCCCCAAAGCTTTTGACCACGGGTGAGAGTTTGAACATAAATCAAGTGGTTGAAAGCTTTGAAGTCCAGCTCAGCCTGTCCATCTCATACTTCATTTTGCCCTCATTTGTCAATGATACCCTGAGACTCCCTTGCCTGGGGCAGCAACTCACCCCTGATACAGAGGGAGCAATCTAATGCTTTCCAGCAGAGAACCATGGCCTCATAATTGGAGACCTGACTTTCATCCTAACTGCTTCACACTCAGCTGCAAAACACTCCAGTAAGTGAGAGAGAGGCAATTCTGAGGTCCCTAACCAGACACACCTGGTGAGATCCTTTCCATATATATATCACAAACAGATTGATAACAAGGGACAACACTGGCAGAGGCCAACACCCTCGAGAAAAATGTTTGATTTTGTGCCAAGAATATGGACATAGCTTTCACTTTGGCTATGTAAGGACTGGATGGCTCACGGCAACAGTCCTGATACCCCATACTCCTTAGTGACCCCCACAGTACACCCAGGGGACATAGCCATAAGCCTTCTCCAAGTTCACAAAACACATGGAGACTGCATGCACAAACTTCCATGACCCCGCCAGCAACCCTGCAAGGTTAAAGAGCTTCACTGCTCCATGGCCGGACAAAATCTGCATTGCTCCCCTCTGGTCCCCCTTTTTAAAAATGAGAACCACTACTCTGTTCTGCCACTCCACAGGCACTGTCCCTGACCTCCATGCAACACTGAAGAGACGTGTCAACCAAGACAGCCCAACAATGTCCAGAGCCTTCAGCATCTCGGGGCGAATCTCATCCACACCTGTCACACCCAAAGTAATAACCTTGGTGTGGGAGAATTTTGGGGCCTTCACCTCTGGCAGTGACACTCCTCTCCCAAGTCTCAGAACTTGGCCCTCTTACTCTCATTGGCTCCCTCCATCCAGTCTTTCCAGGGACAGTGAGCTCCAGCATAACCACTTGCTTCTTTGACTCTAACTACAATGACAATGCCAGGTCTGAGGGTGGTCTCAGTGACCACTGATGGAAATTTCAGTTGGTCAGCCTTCATTTTCCAGTCTCAAGCTGAAATGAGGATCCTTGATGGGGCTCTGGCTGCTCTCCTTCACTGATAAATGTGAACGATCTCTTTGCTAGGTGAAGATGTTTGGTGGACTTCATGCCATGGTGGATGCCACTTCCTTCAGCGCTTGGTCATGGTGTCAACAATAGCGCTCTTCTCCCAGGGCTTTAGGGCATCAGCAGAGGATGCACTTTAATGTCCCCCAAGTAAATGGGATCATCATAGATCATTAAAGGCCATAGGATGTGTGGAAGGATACCATGTTGGTAGATCCAGGCTTTGAACTTGCCAGGTGAACCTGATTTGTAAGATGTTAGCCATGACATTTAAAGCCAACATTGGTCAATTGAGAAATTTCACAGATTTTAAATCTTTAACCAATAATTCCGATGGAAACAAAAACATACAGGCAGATTGTTCTATTGAAAATAAGTATGGTTAACATAATTTACAATGAGGGGTTCAACACTTTAATTGACATACATGAGCAAACATAAAAACTCCATGGATGTCAATATTTCTTCTTCTACCATCAGAAGGAATGATTAAAATGTTTTAGTTTGGGGACTAATAGGAAAAACTGCCTAAAAGCAATTTGGTCGACAAAGACCTACAATTTTATGTCTGTTCTCTGTGCTTAGCTTTTTCCAGATTAATGGTAAAATGGTAATTAAAGCACAAACATTTTCTCCCTTGATTTGTTTTTAATGGCATTTCAACAAAATCATTGCACTGTTAGTACACAGTGTAACTAGCATGCCAAAACTCAGACGTTTGAGCCTGAGCAAAGATGACCCACAAGATCCTCCGTTCATATCATAATAAGGGTTATGTGTAGTAGTTTTTCTGAAAATGTATTCTAGTAGCTAACACGTGAAATTGATGTAATCTGTAACTCTAAGAGACACGTAGAGGGCATCATTTGCAGAGAACAGAATACAGAGAACTGACACAGGACTTTATGGGTTGGTGCCAGCGGAACGGCCTCCAGATCAACATGGGGAAAACCAAAGAACTGGTGGTGGATTTCCGCAGGCGCACCCACTCCCCTCCAACACCAGTGAACATCCAGGGAATGGACATCGAGATGGTGACATCTTATAAGTACATAAATTCATTTACCTCAATGTGCAATACTTCATATCTGTTCATATTTAATTTCATATTTAATTCCGTCCAGTCTTTTAGTGTATATACTGATCACATATTTCATATTCTGTGTGCAATATATTTTTTCACTGTGCAGTATTTCATGATCTCAATGTGCAATACCTCATATCTGTTCATATTTAATTTCATATTTATTTCCATCTGGTCTCATAGTGTATATACTGATCACATATTTCATATTCTAATGCACATCTGTAAATAAGCCCCGTGTAAATTTGTAAATTGTAATTTTGAAAATACTTTTCTTAGCCTGTGGTTGCTGAATGTTAATACTTTTTAAATACCTTTTAAACCTTCTGTTTATACTGTTTGTTACTTTTCAACTACTGACTATCCCCTTGCTGCTGGGCTATGTAAATTTCCCCACTGTGGGACGAATAAAGGTATATCTTATCTTATTTCACCTTGGTGGCTGTTGCTAATTGCTGATTGGCTGACATTGGGTAGGGAGGAGAGGGGGGGTTCTCTCAGGGTTGGTGGAGGTGGTGGTCGACTTCTGGACCGATCCTCACTGGGCTGGAAATTCCCCACTGCATACACACCCTGCATACAAACACACACACACACACACAATGAAACAGACAGGATGCAGCAAAGGCATAAACATAAAAAAAAGTTTGGCAAATCCAGTTTCAGGTAGCATGCCAGCTTCTCAGTCCTAGACCAAAGCCTTTACTAAAGCCTTTTTTAAAGTGATGGTGAAGTGACAGGTAGCATCTTTGTCAAAAACAAAATATGTTGAAGGGTTTTAGTTACTAGAGGGATTTTGGTTATATGTATTCCTATACGTATACATATCCCACCACACCAACACCAACATGAGTCATCAAAAATATTTTTAATCTAGTCTAGTAACATAACACTGAAAGGGGCCATTTTGTATGATGACTACTTTTCATGCTGTACATCTACATAATGGAACATTTCAACTGTCTTACCAATTCCCTCTTCCCATGCACCATACACCACATCACCCCTACCTTGTCACAGCCAGAGCAGACACCTGACATGGTAAGATTTAGATGTAGTTGAAAACATGCTATTAGAACGGTGCAACTGGAATAAAAAACTGTTTAGTGGCAGAGTAAGACAAAAAATCCTGCTAAGCCTGACCCATTGTAAGACTGGTGCACTGCAGCAGAGAAACAAGTGGATGTCGCCAATCTGCCTCAATTTATCTACTTTTCTTTTCATTTCTCCACTGATGATAGATGATACAATGCCAAACAAAGAATCTTAAAATAGCAGAATGAAGCCTGTATTGTGCAAAATGATTTTCTGGAGAACAAATAAGAATAATAATCATCTCTAAATAAACCACAAAAGGGAGGCTAAAAATCTTGCAGCTTAAGTTAATCACAGAGATCGTTTTTCTCAGGTCAGTAAATCTCTACTGGCATAAAAATTAAAGGGCCTCCACCAGTAAATCTAGTGTATCTAGCTTAAACTGTGTTAAGTAACCGGTTATTCTGCATCATCTGATGGAGACTTGATGTTTCAGCGCACAACCTCACATATCTGTAGCCAATGTTTCTTCCTGCAGGAGAAGGCAGAACAACAAAAGTGTAGGCAGAGCTGTGTTGGTGTGTGTGTGAGTCTGCTCAAAAGTCTAACTGCTCCAGTTCCGCTCATATCTGTGTGTGTATGCTGGACATGTCTATCCGAGTGTGTGTGGGATGGAGGGTGATGCTGTGTGGGAGGTATCAAATATACTGTGCGAATATCCACCAGTTTCTACGCGAGACTTTTTAACATCCATGCATCCTTTCAGTCCATAAAACTGAACAGAATAATACACTGACCCACATGTACTGCAATCACAGTACAGTACATAACATCTAGCTAACATGTAATCAATAGGAATTTTTTATCTCTTCAAGAATGACCTAGCACAAGATTGAGCAGAAAATACCATGAAAATACCATGAATGGAAAATTCTCTACTTGGCTGATGCAATCCATGCAAGGTGAATTTACACTGCAGGTAACTGTAGCAACAGCAGCACATGGTATTATTCGTGAGAGTTAAACTAATCAAAAAGAAATGGTTAGGTGGAATTTACTGCAATGTGCCTCAGGGTTTTAAAGCTAAAGTTTGTGTCCATCCTGTGAGCTATTTCAATGCAGTGGAAAAGTGTATATGAAAGAATTACTACAATAAATGTTTAAGCTTCACTTTCAAGAATATCAGAATGATATTGACTGGCTGACTGTGTTACCAGATAAACAGCGATGGCAGCTCCAAGTAACCATCCACAGTAGACGTCAACAGGATGGTTTCTGAACTGGATGATCCTGGTTAACCCGGCCAGGATGGCCAGCATGACGAAAGAGAACACCAGGAGAGGCTTTAACAGCTTGGCCGAGTCTGTCAGCACTGTATTGAAGTACATCTGAAACACACAATTCCACATAACAATTGATATAAAAAAAAGATGATTCCCACACCTGTGGTAGTCAACCCAGATCAGTGATACCACATTCAGTTCACATTTGTAATTAAATTACAGTTATTACGATATTTAACAATTTGTAAAAGGCAACAACTCCCAACAACATTTTAAGGTGGATTTTAGGTGCCATCTTCAGCTACAAGTCTCATTCCACATATGAGCGTGTACATTAATCACTTACTGAGATGTAGACAGCAGCGAAAGCAGCCAGAGTTGCATGCTGGGAGGGGAAAGACTTCCTAGAGAGAAATAAATAAAGAAAGAAAGAAAGAAAGAAAGAAAGGAAGAAAGAAAGACAGAGTGTTCTTTGTGCTAATTATCATATTCAGACAGCTAAGGACAATGTTGAATATTCATCTGCAACAGGGAAGTGACTTTCAAAGAAACTTGGACGTGCGTGTGTGATTGTATGTGTGTGTATCTGGTGGTAACACTGCCCTAGCAGGTGTTTAATAAATGCAGTGTATGAAGGGCACAGGGAGGCCAAGTATTGCACATATACATCCTGGTAATAAACAAAAGTTTTACATATTGTGCTGATACTGCAGTGTATGATGAACAAAAAAGAAGTACTAATACTAACAGTAGTACTGAATATCAGACATTAACTTACAAGTTTATACTGTAAAAGAAAACTGTCCATCCTGTGTCAGAGAGATGCAATGTATCCATGGATGTACAGACAGTTATCACTGGATTACCCTGATACTGAAGAAAATTTAGAAAATAAGTACGTTGAGTTGCCCAGCTGCAATCCAGTTGAGTTGTGCTCAATTTCTAAAATGCAAGAATGCTGAGCGAAAAATGACATCCAGTGTGAAGAACAGTGATGCAGGTTGCATGTACTTTAGCTTTACCATTCATGCAGCTTTGTCCTGATAAAGTTTGTCACAATATAAAGGCAGGTCCGTGCTGTGTAAACAATACATATTGCTAAAGCACAGGGGACAAACGTCCTGCATTCATAGTGTGTGCATTTGGTGAGGACAGGAATGGAAGCCATGGCTGAACAAACTACTACTGTAGCTGACAATAGAGTGGGCAAGAAAACTGCAGTCTCCAGACTTACAGTAGCTTTTACAGTATTGTGGACACCCTAATTTCCCCCCCTTTTCTGGTGCGATGTTATGACGCACATTGAAGTTCTGGATGTTGGCGTGTATATAACCAGGATTTATTGTTTTTTACAGTTTGGGAACAATGTGCAAAGGTGACATTGTTCAGTTTGAAAAAAAGACTGAGGCAAAAGATATTAAAAAGTAACTGCTGTAACTTTGTCACTGGCCTCCATGCTACTTCTTACTGTTCCCTTTTCCAGGGTGTCTGTGATGTTGAATGTGAAACACCAAATAAAAATGTCTACTGGCAATGGGAACGAAGTCAATCTACTTTTAGTGGGTTTGCCAGCATTTAAAAAACTGCATATATGCACTAATTTTGGTGTAAAGATGGTATAGGAGTTGACAAGGCAGAGTCTGTGCCATTTTTTTTTTGTGGATGATTCGGATGTTCTGCTTGAAACAATACTGCCTAAATTTCATTTAATTTTATTGCATTGAATAACTACTGCCAACATTTAATTTTTAATAGTAATGTTACAACAATTTTTTTGGATGAAATGGACATCTGCAGGGCAGCTGAGAATTCTCAAACCTATGGCACCAGCATTTAATTTCTACCTTCATTCTGACTGCTGTAATGTTTGGCACTTGTGTTGGACAAATAATAAATACTAGCAGTCTGATGACAGTAGGTTGATTTGAAACGCTTGTTTATTTGTGCAACCAATTACAGAATACCAGGTTTTCACAGTCTTGCTTTTCTCCAAATTGTGTTACCAACTCCCCAAGTATCCTGTATCCTTTGGGTTATGTCATCTATGTCTACATGACCAAATCATGTATTAGCTTAAACACTGTTCATTGCTTTGCCATATTCTCCGACAATAATTTCAGATTGCACCAGCAGCAGATATCACAGATATGTAGTTAGGGTTTGCTTAGTTACATTAGTCAATAAACCAGTGGCTCTCAAATCTCGAAGCAGTATAGTTGCTAGTGGGACTTTTGTTTATACCTTACCTTTTTGATGAAGTGTTGTTACTGCTGCTTTGTGAGCCTGACAGCCGAGCAGAAGCAGCGTTGCAGGCTGTGCCTCCATGCCAAAAGAGAGCTGCAGATGGACTGAGCATCTATACTAGAGGATGTTACCCTGCCCCACCCACTCCCTCAGTCTCTCTACACCTACACACAGGCAGCAGCAAGGGCTGGGGGTGGTTGGGATGAAATTTTTTACATTTTGTAATGATTACAGATCAGAAAGATCAGTCAGAAAGATTCAGGGCTAGTCAAAAAATATTGCTCAATGTTGACGACAGCAACGTACATCACATTGCATTCATTTGGCAGATGCTTTTGTCCAAAGTTCCTTACATTGTTCTCTTACTCTCTTACTCTTTCTTACTCTTACTCTATCATGCACCTACAGTACCATCTATAGTACAATACTAGACAAAGCTACGAAGCTGGTACAACAAATATTGTCACTCCTCCCTACAAAACTCCAACAATGGCAAAGGTGCAAAGCAGAGCTACTATCTGTACCTGTATCCATGTACGTGACAGAAGTGGACGTGGTTTACAGTGGAAGTTGATAGAAATTGTCTGATCTGCTTCATCAACTGTATTACTCTTCACACACACACACACACAAATATATATACATATATAAGTTAAAATAATACAATTTTAACCATTTACCTGAATTAAACAAATAATAAAACATGATATTTATTAAAACTCTTGTACATATTCTACATTGATATACATTCTATTCCGCATGAGTTGGCTGACTGAGTAGTTATAAAACAGACAGATATATTATAAACTGTGTGACCATAAGAATAAAAATAATTGTTAGTGAACTGACGGGACCCATATTAATCATCCACCTTTAAAGTACGTTTGTAAGAAAATCATTATCATTCTCATTACATTCAGCAGGTGACTAACTGCGAGCAGGTCTCAATGACTTAGGAGTCCGCCGGGACTATCTCTAATTTCTTACATACTTCCTACTTTCAGTGCAAAATTAGTAGTTTTCTCCGAACTCAGCCAGGGAGGAGCTACTTTTTGCATTGGAATATTTTGTGAACACAGTCAAAATAAGCGACAGCGTACCATGGGTGTGTAGGTGCTTTAGGTACACTGGAACGCATGCCCTAAATGTGACCTTAATATACTTTGTTCTCATCATGGTAGAACAGTCATGTTGTCACCAGTGCATGTTGTAGCACATGACCTTGGCAGTGCATGATACACAGGGTGCTACTATTTAGCTCATATTTTCTATGTTTCAGTACTTGTCCTGAGAGCAGATTTGTAACCATAACAACAGCAGAGAGCTAGTCTAGGACTGTGAGCCACAAGAAGATTATAGCCTGTGCATGTGTGTGTGTCTGTGTGTAGAAGTGTGCTAAAACAAAACATTAAAAATGACTAAACACACTCTCACAAACACCCACACACATCCTCTGACATACTCACTAGTTCACTCCCACACTCTCCCACATTAACAAAGCCTTACCTCCCAGCATTGATGAGCCCAGAGTCTTGCCCAGAGCAGATATCCTCCAGAATAAAAGCTTCATCACAAGTGGACATGTTAATGTGGGTCAAGTTGGGTTTGCACACATCCAACCAGTAGGGGGTGTGTTGACCAGTAGACAGCTGGAGAATATCAGTTATCAGTGCTGTCACACATAGCCCAAAGATATGGACACCTGTGAAAACAATATATTTTACAACAGCAGCCACTGGATTAGTAGAACATGTGACCTTGTGCAACTATGCAATGTGAAATGTATCCACCACGATTCTGACAGTACTTTAACAGTTATGTTACTGTTACAGCCTTTGGCTGTTGTCATTGTTTTCTGTGGTGGTAAACATGCATATAATCACTTGTGGGTATAAATCATGTGTCCTCCCACCTATGAAGCGTACAGCCCTGCGAATGTAGGAGTTGAAATTACAGCCTGCGGCATTGATGTTGGCCTCGGTCTGTGTGGCTGATGACCTCCTGGATAGATAGCAGTACAGAATGGCCTCTCCTATTAGAATCTACACACAGACAAAGAAAAGACTGTTGGCAATGCAGATGGATCTGTGTGACTGATCAGCTAAATAAATTAAATATTACTGGACCATTTATTGTTGCTACTATCCCACTCTCATGACTGATAAGCTAATTTATGGTTTTGTTTGTTTATTTACACAGTAAAAATGTGAACTAATGCACAGTATGTGTCCCTCCAGTTTGTGGAGCTAATTTTCCAGTTGGCTGCCATTAAACCATCGCAGGAGAAGAGACACAACAAGATTACTACATTAAAGAGGGCCCGTTAAACCTCAAAAAGTGAAAAACCAATTCTCAACATTATGAGGACCGGGCAATATATTCCATACAGTTGGAATACTTAATCTAAGAGCTGAATGAAGGAAAAAAAGATGAACCAATGACATACCAATGTTCTGATACATTATATGTTTAAAGTGATGTATGATGGTTAATGTTCTTTTATCTCAATCGGTTCAAGATGTGATCATAACAGTGACTCTTGACTCTTGTTATTATTACTTCTTGTTATTTGTATTTACCAAGTTCAGCAAACACATTAATGGAATTCTACAAAATACCTAGGAAATAAGGCTAAATACATGGCTATGACTGAGTGGGGGGTGGGTGTGGTACTGATTCATTGAGATGTTCCTTGCCCTATTAATGTAATTGAGCTGATATAAACAGTTTGCTGGATGGCTTAGCTACAGAAGGAGAATGTGGTATACCCTTGAAGACAATAACATGGCGATGTTTTAGAGCTCATACTTTTACTAGGAAAGTATGATGTCTGCTTGCAAGAGCATCTTAGTAGTTGCATTGAGATGAGCAAATAATTGCATCAATCTGGTGGGAAAAGAGGTAGAGCTTCCTTTGTCACCCTATTGTCAAAAACCCTGGTGGTGGTCACTTGTGTGAGCGTGTTGGCATTTCAAGAGGGGCAGTCTGCATGGAATTTCCCTGTTGTGGGACAAATTAAAATTTAATTAAACCACAGTAAACTCATTAATAGATACAATTTGGCATCTAATTCAAGAAAGCATTTCCACTGACATCCAGAAAGCTGGAATGTTCGCAGTTCAGCTGGACACAATGAAGGACATCACCTCTCAGGGCCACTGCACTGTAATTCTCAGTTACTCTATGTCACTGATGTTATTAATGAGAGGCTTATCACAGTGATCAATTGTTATGAATCCACTAGATAGTCTTTTTTTGAATTTGCTGTCAGAAGTTCTGGAAAATCTGAAACTTGACAAGACAATGTGCAATGGAAATGCAAAAGACAGGGCATCTAAAATGTAGGGTTAATACAAATGCTTCTCTACACTGATATCTAAGCACATATACTCAACCTTGTGCTAGCAGACACAGCCCAGATCATCATTGAAAGTTGGTCACTGTTTGGTCTCTTCAATGACATTGCAGTGTTCATCAAGGAGTCATACCAACGAATGAATGAATGTGGGAGAAGTCGGGCTCTGACAAGAGATATGTCTTGCTCCAACTGGTGAGTCACTTGTGGTCCAAGCACGAAGCCCTGAAGAGAGTGTTTGGCTCTTTTGGATAATCTGAAGATGGTATGTACATTGATGGACTATTCAATCTGTCAGCTATCCAAGAGTAGGCAACAGTGAAACCAAGTGTGCGTGTCAAAGCCAGTGGAGGCCTTGCTCAGCTATGACAATCCTGACAGCTCAAAAATTCCTCTGGATATTCAACCATACTTCTCCATTGTCCAAATACAAACAGGAGTGATGGACATTTTGTCTGGCCATAGAACGGTTGAGAGAATACAAAGCAACCTCAAAAGCTTGGGAAGAGAGTTTCAGACAGTCAAGAAAGTAGTAGACAAATTTGTACAATGGACAAACGAAAAAAATCCAAGAACAGGACCATGAGGCAGTGGAGGCCAAACTGACACAAAAAAGATTTAAGATGTGATTATATGAGACTCATTTATCTCTCTCCCTTTCCCACCCTTGCCCTCTCTATTATAGGCTGTCCCTACTTGTTTGAAGAGTTGTTCTCCATCTAATTTATTACACTGTGCCTTATCCACCATAACTCTTGGGCCAAGAAGCTTTTTATGACTTTGTGAGTATACAATCTATGCAACTTTGTCTGTTTTGTCTCAGCTTTAAGATAATTTATCAATCTCTCTCGCTCCCTTTCCCATTCTCCCTCTCTCTCTATTACAGGTTGCCTTCGCTTATTTGAGGAGTTGTTCCCCCTCTGATTTGTTCCAGTGTGCCTCATCACCGTATCTCTTGCACCAAGAAGTCCTTTTGAAAAGGTAAGACATAGCAATTAACACCATATGCAAT